>CAUYLG010032355.1:0-98472 GCA_963573385.1 Cacajao melanocephalus
TGGCTCCTCCGCCGGGAATCTCCTAGTCTGTGGGCAACAAAAATTCGTCTGAAAGTGCGGCGTCCATTCGCTCTCTGCGCTTTCACTGGGAGCTACAATCCTGAGCTGTTGTTAATCGGCCATCTTGGATCTCTCTCCTAAATCCATTTTTTTAAAGGCTTCAGAAGCCTTCTGAGAAAAGAATTCATGTTAGGTATAAGATTAGGGTTCAGATATATAAGCAAGTCTTATAAAGAAGAGTTAGGAGTGGAGAAACTAAAGGCAAATTATAAGGAAGTCCTGTGTGGCCCAGGAATGTCTTCAACTGGATGGAAAAACAATGTGACAGTGACTCTGTGGGAGTCACCAGACTTCAAACAGCAGCAGTCACGTCTGTTGAGGAACTCGACTCAACCCTGCCATGCTGGCAGCATGCAAGCTTGGAAATGACCAGCAGAAGTGTGGCCTTTGTGGGGGGATCAAAGCAAAGGACTCAGGGCCCGAACTCAGAAGAGATGCTGCAGAAGAAAGGGGAGCCTTGGTAGCCCTGTCCCACAGCAGCAGCAGCAGTGGCACCTTCAAGTGTCCCCGACAATACAGCTGCAGCTGTGGCATCCAGAGCAGGTCAGCCAGAGCAGGTGCTGGCTTCCAAGAGCGACAGGAGGATCATCATGCATGTGCAGCCATGCTGTGATTTGCTTGAGAACGGCCTGTGTGCTTAAAACAGGCTAGCAGTGTGGTCCAGGCCTGCCTCACCCTGAGGCTTTTAATCAGAGTGTGGAAAAGAGAGCAGCGAAACTCTTCTGGGAGAAACGTCCTGACTGGCAGTCTGAAACATCTCCTGGGGTGTCACTGTCCCAAGCAAAAAGCTCAAGTGTTTGTGACAAGGCCCTACACTTAATGGGAGCTGAAGCAAATGATAGCAACCCAAACCTTAAAAGAGGCTTGACTCCCCAGTATTTTACTCACCTTGGATGCTCCACATCAAAGCAGGCCTGTGCCATCCCTGTGAAGACCTGCCTTTGGAGCCAGCATGGTGGGGTGAGGAGGGGATCCAGCCTCCGCCAGCCACTGTGCCAGAAACAGCCTCTTCCCGTAATCATCAGCCATGATCTAATCATTGGAATCTCAAAGGGAAACTGAAAAAGAAATCCCAGAGGCTTTCTGGGAGCTCCTCCTTCTCAGCAACTTCTAAACTCTATTTTGCTTATAATCCTGAAACCCAGAGGCTTACCAAGGCAAAAAAAAAAAAAAAAAAGTCTAGCTATGCCATTGCCTAAAAGAGTGGATGGAACCTTCCTTACATCCACGTCACTGCAAGTGCCATCCTAGTGATCATCCCAGGGAACTGGACTGCTACAAAGGATGGCTAAGCTACTAATCTAAGACAGAAAACTCTCAGTAGCCCCAAATGGTTGCATGCTTATTTAGCTGATAATTGGAATATATGTCCCTTTTCAGCAGGCCCCCCTGATAGACTATGTGAAGACCTGCATGTTACTTCAGTTTCTTACTGTGAGTCAATTGTTAGGTTCAGCACAAAAAGAAGAAGAACCCTAAGGGTTGAGCTGTGGGCACATGACATGTTTCACAATTGTGGAAAATAAAAAAATTAGTGGATTGAAAATATTATAATTAAAAGAATCAGGATGAAACTTTAGAAGCTTCCGCCATTACAATTGTCATATTTAATTGTAAAAAAACAAAAAACTTCTAATTGAATGCCACTAATTCATCATTTTGGTGGAAAAATTACTTAAATCTGGCCTGAAGATTATGGGGAAAAAAAAAAACCTAAATAGAGGAATTTTCTCTCTTTCTTGACTTACCCTATTGTAATCACATTAATTTCCATTGTACTTATTTCTGCTTAAGATCATATTTCATTTGAGTAAATGAAAAACATAATCCAATAACTGTAAACGAATTTGCTAATCTTAAGGAATTAATCAGTTCCTTTAAACATGAATTAAATTAGACAGCAATTTCACACGATCATATTTCTAGACAGATAAGACTTAGAAAAAGAAAGTAAGCCAGTCGCAGGAGACTGTATTTTCTAAATATCTAATTCCTCATGGCATTGTGTGCTTCTGAAAGCAAGTTTTTAATTATTTAAAAAATCAAACAGTATCAGACCTTGACTTTATAAATTAGACTATTGATGAAGTGCCTTTTCAGCTTCATTACTGTGAAGAGAATGAGTGTGATAAGGCCCCAGAAGTGTTCCTTCTCTTTTGTTAGATTTATTACTTTCTCTAAATCAATTCCCTTGCCTTCCCATGTGTGCTTTCACCTCCCTGAGTGGCCAAAACAAACTTTTTAAAAGTTCTGTTCAGAAAAGCAATTATGAGTAATAAGTTAGAGTTATAAGCATCAAGGTACAGAGGGTCTAAATCTAGAGAGTATTACTAACAGGGCTATGAAAAGAAAATGTCGGGATGATTTCAAAAATTGAAGATCACAACCTGCTATGAATTTGTATAAATGATTTCAGTGCCATCCCTATAGGGAAGAAAACAGAGCACATGGATGAAGCTTAATATTTAAAATGATACTATAGCATGCATGTAGAGAGGTACACATATCTCAATTGAATGGGTCAATGAAGTTTTACATATGCACTATATCTATAGATACACTGCCATAGCACTAGCACCCAGGTAAAAATATCAAACACTGTATTAGATCCCAGGGCTGACATAAAGCACCACACCCTAGGGGTGTAAGCAACAGAAACTTATGCCTCATACTTCTGGAGGCTGGAAGTCCAGGATCAGGATGTTGGTAGGGTTGGCTCCTTCTGAGGCTGAGAGGAAGAATCTGTTCCATGCCTCCAACCAGATGCTGCTGGTTGTTGAGAGTCTTTGGCATTTCACAGCTTCGAGATTCGTCACTCCAGTTTCAGCTTTCGTCATCACGTGGACGTCTCCTGTCTCTCTTCACACAGTCTTCTCTCTTTGCATGTCTGTCTGTGTCCAAGTTTCTCATTTTTATCAAAACAGCAGTCATACTGGATCAGGACCCACCCTAGAGATGACATTTTAACTTGATTAACTCCGTAAATATAAGGTCCCATTCTGAGGCACTGGGGGTTAGGACTGGACATATCTTTTTATGGAACACAATTCACCCCATGACAATTGCCTACAACACCTCATATGGATCCTTCCTACTTCTCGGCATAAACTAAACCCTCCCCCCAGAGAAGACCAGTGTTCTGACTTGTATTACACAGATTAGTTTTGTGCTTGTTCTTTAACTTAATGGAATCATACACTGTGTACTCTTTTTTTTGGTTTTGTTTTTTTTTCGCTTATTTTGCTCAACTTGTCTGTGACATTCATCCATGTTTTTGTAACAGTGATCACTTGTTATTTCACAGCTGTGTAGTAGTCATTCTCTTGATGAACATTTCAGTCATTTCCAGTTCTTAACTATTACAAATGATGCTGCCATTGGCTCTGGCACACATTGCCATTTATCTTGATCATAGACTTGCAGAACAGAAGTGCTTTAGTAGATATTACCATATATTTTTTGGGGATATTCTACTAAACTACACTTCCATTGACATTTAAAGCTATAGCTAACGTCACACTTGTTTTCTTTTATGGTTGATGTATTTCTTGGTCCTATTTTAAGAAATTTCTGCCTACAGTATGTCACAAAAAAAATTTATATATTTTTCCTAGAAGTGTTATCATTGTTCTTTTCATGTCATTCTTTTCCTATCTTAAATTTTTCTGTGAATGGCAAAAGGTAGGTGATTAAAGATTAAGGCTCATTTTTTGCTTTACAAATATTCAACTGCTCCTGTACTATTTAATAAAAATACCAGTTTCCCCTATTAAATTGAATTGGCAACTTTGTTGTAAACTAAATGACTTTAATTATAGAGGGGTGTGTTTCTAGACCCCCTGTTCTATTTCAATTGTTTCTTGATTTTTGCACCAATATCATATTAATAACTGAAACTTTATAATAAATCCTGAAATATAGTAATATAATTCCATCAACTATGGTCTTATTTTTAAGGATTATCATGCCTATTCTAGGTCTTTTGTATTTCCATGCAAATTTTACAATCAGTACTCAATTCTCACAAAACCTTAATGGGATTTTTCTTTGTATTTCACGTAATGTGCATATTGACTAAGAAACAGTTGACACGTTAAAAATATTGTGTCTTCCTATCCATGAACATAGAATATCTCTATTTGTTTATGTTTCTTAACTACTGTTAAAATATAAACCATTAATGCTGTAGCTGCTTTGGCTGAAATAAAACAAGGATTCTTTGTAATGGGGCAGAGAGAGTAAAACATGTGAAATCCATTGATGGCTTCATTCAGAGTCCAGTGAATGCATTAGGTATGTTGAAACCGGAAGATATTAAATTGGTATACTCTATATAGATTATCACAAACATGATTGGCTTTACTAAACATTGCTAAACATGAATGTGTTCAAAACACATTAGAATCATTGCAAGGAACCATGAAATATTTTAATACAAAAGGCTCTCTATTTATCTTTGAAGCAAGTGTATTTAAAAGAGAATTTTTCTTTTATAGAAAGGCAAGTGTTCCAAATCTGCTGTCTTCTTCTGTGAGGACAACTGGCCAGTAGCATGCTGCCTAGATAGCATTCTCAAACTCTAAGTGTGCATCAGAATCACCTGGACAGATTGCTGGGCCCCGCCCCTGCAGTTTCTGATTCAGTAGGTCTGGAGTGTGGCCAAGGGTTTGCATTTATTACAGTTTCCCAGGTGAGGTCTATGCTGCTGATCCAGGAAGGATACTTTGAAAGCCATTAACTTAGAACTTCATGATATTTACACACCACACACACACTTAATCTGCACCTTTTACACGAATGTGGCCCCTTAAGAATAAATGAAAATGTAACTGCTTTATTTTTTATTTTGGTGAAATATACGCAAAATTTACAATTGTTAAGCATACAGTTCAGTGGCACTGAGTACATTCACATTGTTGTGCAACCGTCACCACCAGCCATCCACTGGACACTTTGATTATCCCACATTACGTTTCTGTACCCATTAAATAACAACTCTCCATTCCCCCTTCCTGCAGCCCCTGGTAATCACCATTCTACTTTTTGTCTCTAACTACTCTAGGTACTTCATATAAGCAGAATGATTCAATGTTTGTCATTTTGCATGACCTACTTCACCTAGCATAATTCTTCCATGTTGTAGCATGTATTGGAATTTTACCCCACTTTATGACTGAATAATACAGCAGTATTTTTTAAAGCATGTGTTACATAGAGGATATTTTGCAAGTGAATGTGTTTCTATGTTTTGTAATTTGAGTGTGTTGCAAACAATGTGAGTCACCTGTAGATACTCTTTTATCTTCTCCTTAAAAGTTGAAAACATAATTCACAAATTCATTTTAAAATCTGTAAAATGGAAGTCTTAAGTAGATTTTAAAATTGTTTGTCAAAAATACATCAGCTTCCTTATAGTCTGCAAGGACAATTCATTAACATCAGGCAAAACTGAAAATTTCTAAAATCCTCTCCCACTTATTGAATGGAATTAAAAAATGAATGTCAGGATATTTTAAAGGAGCCAGTTTTGATTTCTTTTTGTTAAAGCTCTTCATAAATGATCTCTGTCAGCTACAAAAGCTATTAAAATTGAGTAATGCTTTTATCACATAAAGTGAACTTAGGTCTAATTCTTTTCATTGCTGTGTACAGAATATTAAGCCAAGATTTTTTTAAATAAGATATTTTCTAGCATACTGTTCTTTCTAAATTATTGATCATATTTTTGTGAAAGCAAAAAGTATTTGCTATCATTTGATAACAAATACTTTTAAAAATATAATTTCACCTTCATCTCACATCTTTAAATTTTTATTTTTGCATGTTTTAGATAGTAAATAATGCATTAGTAGAGTAACACTGTAAAATCCCCGCAAGTAAATGTGTGCATATCAAAGATACAGACTCAAAAATTCTTATCAATAAATGTGTATAATAAAAAATATATGGACAGTGATGTGTGTGTGTGTTCATGCACATTTCCCTGCTCTAGTACTTAAGGTGTCAAAAGTTGCCTTCATCTCACTTAAGATGATAACTTTGAGGCACAGAAAATAGTTTTCTCCTGAGGAATTAGTGTAGAGTCTTGAGGCTGTGAGGTCACCTGAGTAGCTTTTATCTTTTGGTCTCTAAGACATTCAGAATTCAGATACCACCTCCCTCTCCCAGGAAGCAAGTCAAGGAGAACTTTCAGACTGGGTGTGTGAAGTGCTGGACACAGGAGGTATTTCTGCACTAATATTTGAGGTCATGTTCTCAATGTGAGCAATTATCTAGTGACTTGTAAGTTTTCAGGTAACTACTTTTAACATGTCAAGAGCTAGCTAACAATGTTTCAGCACGCTGATACTTCCAGTAAACCAGTAAAAATGTGTATACATATTTATTTTATCCTTCTGACCTCATGCAGAAACATTTTCACTAGCTCCAGTAGTTACAATGAGGACTAGAAATATGAGAACAGATAATGTCTGTATGCCACCTGGAGAGGACTAACCTCCAGCATCCTTTTAATGTGAAACTAGTGAGGGGAATGTGTCAGTGAGGAAGCTGGGCCCTGGGGCCTGGGCCTGGAGTAAATGAGGGACATATACAACTAGCAGAAGGCCTATTAGTAGCTTTACAGACTTTGGAAACAGAAGTTACGTGCATTTTCACACAGACTTCCCAAGAGCAGCCAGTCGAGATAAGGACATTCAGAAACCTGGTGGCAGAGGCAAGACTCTGTGCTAACCAGTTCTATGTGGTTCTCTCACAGGGCTCGGACTTAGACTATTCTGTCCCCGCCCTCTGGATGTGACTGAATTCTGGCCAAGAAGATAATGGCAGAAGTGATGGCCATGACTTAATAGCCTGCCACGAAACTTCCTGCGTCACTGCCCACCGTTTTTCTTCCCTGTCTGCGTGGAAGGCCATGGGATTAGAACAGCAGCGTTGGAAAATGGAAGCAGCCTGCAGTCATCACTTTCCGGAAAGTTTCCGGGGAACACCTAAGGAGGACCGAAGTGAGACCATCTTGTGAGTTTATTTTGTTAAACTATTGAGATTTGGAGGATTTTTAAGAATGATTATTACTGAAGTACAGCTTAGTTGTCCTTAGTTTTCCTAAAACTCCCCTTAATATGTGATCAGTGTGGCAGCTCCACAGCACACAAAAGGGAGTGTGAGCCAAAAAAAAAAAAAGAGCTTACCTTTCCTGTCTCAGAACTCAAAGTGCAGGTGAGAAACTTCAAAGGGACCCTGGTCATGAGACATTCCCAGTACTTGCCAGAATAGACTCGACCCAAGCCACTCTACTACTTATCATTTGCCAGGACTAACGTGACCCTAGGTGATGACAATAAGGACACAAGAGGTTTGGAAATGGCCAAGTAAAAACAGTGGGCTGGAAGTTGCCCAAGTTTTGGCATCCTTCTATGACACATCTTAGCCATCTACCATTATGAGAATTGAATGAATAAGGTCTGTAGGATTCAAGTGTTGGCATCCACCTCCACCTCTGTTATGTGATTATTGAACTTGAGGAGTAAAGGAAAGAGAGGGTCAGCGGTTAATGCCTCCTTATGTAACCCAGTATTGCATGCTTCATATGCATACAAAGTATCCATGTTCTGCCTACAGAAAATCCTGGAAGATAGTAGCAAAATGGGGACGAATGGCATTATTCTATGGCTCTTTGGCTGGGGTGGTTTTATCTGGAGATCCTTACCCAACTCCACCCTCATATGAATTCCTAGAGCTTTATTTTTATTTTTTCTTGTGCAAATTTATAGCATACATGAGAAAACTTATTACATGTATATAATGTATAGTGATCAATTCAGGGTGTCCATTACCCAAGTACATTTTTGTTAACTTATAGTCACACTATTCTACTATCAAATGTAGAATTTATTTTCTTCAATCTAATTCTATGTTTGTACCTCTAACCACGTCTCTTCATCCTCCCCCTTCTCCCTGATCTACTCTCCCAGTCTGTTATCTAGCTTTCCACTCTCCTCCTCCATGTGTTCAAATTTTTTAGCTCTCACATGTAAGTGTGAACACATGATATTTGTCTTCCTGTGCCTGACTTATTACAATCAAGATAATGACCTTCGGTTTCATACATGTTGCTGCAAAACACATGATTTCATTCTTTTTCTATGGCCAAATAGTATTTCATTGTGTATATATATGACATTTTCTTAATCCGATCATCTGATGACGAACACTTAGGTTGATTCCATATCTTTGCTATTGGGAATAGAGTTGCAATAAATATGCTATGCTGGTATCCCTTTGAAATACTGATTTCTTTTCCTTTGGGAGGATGCCAAGTAGCGGGATTGCTGAATCAAATGGTGGTTCCATTTTCAGTTTTTTCGGGGAATCTCTATACTGCTTTCCATAGCAGCTGTACTAGTTTACATTCCCACATACAGTGTGAAAGAGTTTCCTGTTCTCCACATCCTTGCCAGCATCTGTTATTTTTGCCTTTTATATCATAGCCATTCTGACTGAAGTAAGATAATATCCCACTGTAGTGTCGATTTGCATTTTTCTGATAATTAGTGTATTGATATGTTTTCACACTGCTAATAAAGACATACCTGAGACTGGGCAGTTTACAAAAGAAAGAAACTTATTGGACTTACAGTTTCATGTAGCTGGGGAGGCCTCATAATCATGGCAGAAGGCAAGGGAGGAGAAAGTCACGTCTTACATGGATGGCAGCAGGCCAAGAGAGAGCTTGTGCAGGGAAACTCCCATTTTTTAAAACTATCAGATCTTGTGAGACTTATTCACCATCACAAGAACGGCACAGGAAAGACTCACCCCCATGATTCAATTACCTCCCACTGGAGCCCTCCATGACATGTGGAAATTGTGGGAGTTACAATTTAAGATGAGATTTGGTGGAGACACAGACAAACCATATCATTCCACCCCTGGCTCCTCCTGAATCTCATGTCTTCACATTTCAAAACCAATCATGCCTTCCTAATAGTCCCCCAAAGTCTTAACTCTTTTCAGTCTTAACTCAAAAGTCCACATTCCAAGGTCTCAGCTGAGACAAGGTAAGCCACTTTCACTTATGAGCCTGTAAAATCAAAAGCAAGTTAGTTACTTCCTAGATACAATGGTGGTACATGCACAGGGTAAATACAGCCACTCCAAATGGGAGAAATTTGCCAAAACAATGTGGCTACAGGCCCCATGCAAGTCTGAAATTCAGTAAGGCAGTCAGATCTTAAAGGTCCAAAATGATCTCCTTTGACTCCATGTCTCACATACAGGTCACACTGATGCAAGAGGTGGGTTCCCACCATCTTGGGCAGCTCCACCCCTGTGGCTTTGCAGGGTACAGCCTCCCTCCCAGCTGCCTTCATGGGCTGGCGTTGAATGTCTGTGGCTTTTCCAGGCACACAGTGCAAACTGTTGGTGGATCTACCATTCTGGAGTCTGGAGGATGGTGACCCTCTTCTCACAGCTCCACTAGGCAGTGCCCCAGTAGGGACTCTGTGTGGGGACTCCAACCCCACATTTCCCCCCTGCACTGCCCTGGCAGAGGTTCTCCATGAGGGCTCCACCCCTGCAGCAAACTTTTGCCTGGACATCCAGGCATTTCCATATATCCACTGAAATCTAGATGGAGGTTCCCAAACCTCAATTCTCGACTTCTGTGCACCCACAGTTTCAACACCACAAGCAAGCTGGCAAAGTTTGAAGTGTCCACCCTCTGAAGCAACAGGCTGAACTGTACGTTGGCTCCTTTTAGCCATGACTGGAGCAGCTGGGATACAGGGCACCAAGTCTGAATGAGAACACACTTGAATGTCTGTGCTCACACCTATAATCCCAGCACTTTGGGAGGCTGAGGTGGGCAGATCATCTGAGGTCAGGAGTTCAAGACCAGCCTGGCCAACATGTGAAACCCTGTCTCTACTAAAAATACGAAACTTAGCCAGGCATGGTGGCACACACCTGTAGTCCCAGCTACTTGGGAAGCTGAGGCAGGAGAATCAACCCAGGAGGTGGAGGTTGCAGTGAGCCAAGTTTGCACTACTGCACTCCAGCCTGGGTGAAAGAACAAAACTCTGTCTCAATTTTAAAAAAAAGACTCTAAAGGAAATGCTGCTGAAGACTTTGGATTTTGGAGTGGGAGCAGCAGTGGTCAGGGGTCTGGGTCGGTGGGGTCACAGCTGACATGGGTGGCTGCAAAGCTTGTGACTACAGCAAAAAGTTGTTGCAAACATGCATCCTGCCTGTGCTTACATGGTGACCTGACCATCTGCGTCTGGACACCCTCTTTACACCCTTTGCTTATCCTTACCCAAGTTAACATTTGTCGCCAAACCGATCATAGGAGCTCTCTGGTGAAAACTCTTCAACAGCATCTCAGGACATAGCATTGCTTCCTAATATTTTTGAAAGTTCTTCCAGTAGCAGAGGAGATGAAGCATGTAGTTCTGACAGGGTTAGGGTTACAACCAAAGGCAGGCCAACACTTCAAAGATAAAATCTCTAACTTAAGTATCATGATTCACTTTAAAGACTAATGTGAATTTTTCAATCTATTTCTTTTCTGTTTTAAAATCGCTGTTTTAAATAATGCTTTAGCCATAAGTAAAATCATGCTCTAGGAGGATGTGTTGCATGTATCTGTGGTTTCGTGTACCATTCTAAGTATGAGGGAAGACATGGTCTGGTTAGAGAGGCATGGCCTAAATGACGAAGCCCAAATGTCTTTGTGTTACAAACATGACTTTGTGACTCTGTGTAGCATGTCTCCAATCTCTCTGAGAAGTCCTAACTTGTGCTGTGTCCTGTGCTCCAGCCTGCGACCCTTTTCTGAATGCCAAGTCCTTTTATTCCTCTGTGCCTCTGTACACATTGCTTCCTCAGCCTGGATTGTCTTTTCTTATCTTCTCCAATTATTAACTTGATATTTCATCTTCAAGATTCATTCATGTTTCACCTTCTCGACAAAGCCCTTTCCCATCCTAGCCACTCCCTCCTTTTCACATTCTCTCCATTCCTCTCTGTTGTCATGTTACACACTGTATTTCTTTCTATTTCCCCTCATCCTACTGAACTTCTTGAGGACAGGGAAGTATCTTATTAATCTTTGTACCCTCAGCACAGAGGAAGATGCCTGGTGTAGACTGCTTGATCAATAACCAGCTGAATTAGTGACATGTTTCTTTTATGCGTATATTCCCCCATGCAGGTGTTTTTATCTTTCACTTTATTCTAGCATTATTTTTCCAATGTTTTTTACGTCATATTTCTCACAAGCCCATTAAGATATTAACTAACTAAATGAAAAGTGTGTTCTTTTGGCAGTTATGTAATGATTCAATGCTGTCCACGTATAAACAGCTCACGTGAAGAAATACGATCTTAAGAGTTGTTTGCTGCAGCTGATTTGATCTGTATCTCTCAAGACTGTGTTTTCACTTACTTAAATTGAGTGGTTATCCCAGACAGATGGCTCTTATCAATCACAGGAACCAAGTTATTGTAAACAAAATCTAATTGCAAAGCCATTTTTTATCCTTTATTGCATTTTTAAAATATCTTTGTGTTATCTGTCTTTCAAAACACTAGTAGAAAATCATATGGTCCAGCTATTTCAACTATCTCATTGTGCCCAAAAAATTCAAGGTAGGAAAGAAAAGTTTTATGATTTCCATGTTGAGAAAACTGTTCTGTTTTCATTATGTACTAGTTATTGAAAACATAGCTTCAGAATCTTTAGTTATAAATTTCCTATTTAATAAGCTTATTTTGCTCTCAATTTTTTTCTATTTACATAGCATAATATTTCTCAAATTCAGATCTAACTGTGTTATTCCGCTGCTGAAATTCTTCCTTGGATGACCTTGAGAATGACAGCCAAACTCCTGAGCATGACCTCAGGGTCTTTCCAGCCAGACATCATCTGTTCCCCAGCCCTGGGTGCACACACACCACTATCACCACCTAGACCAGACCACTTACGTATTCCAACATATTATCATGTCTCTCTACCTTTACATGTGTGGCTTCCTCAGCCTGCTGTGTTATACACACACACACACACACACACACGCATACATGCACACAGTCACACATGCACACACATACATACACGTCCCCACACACTCACACCTACATGCACACACACTCATGCACACTGTTACCCCTGCCCTGTTTATGGCCTGTTTCTTCCCAGCTCACCCTAAGGGTAGCCTCTTTCTGGAAGCCTTGTCTTTTTTTGCATTGTCCGGGTAATCTACAGAGAAATAGATGTATTGGTCAATCCTGAAACTGGTTATTACTGTCTGTTAGTTAAGTCAGCAACTGAAAATACACGTTTAGGAATATGCTGATTTGAATTATTTCCCTTGGCTAACACAAAGCCTAAAGTAGTTAGAATCCCATGTGCTCCATTCTGCTCGTTTATTCTGTTAGATAGGACCTTACATTCACCACTTGTCAGACACCAAGTAAAACCAACCTTGGATCATTTTTTTTAACGTGAAAGAATTAAAAATCATGTCATTTTCACTTGCAGCTGAGTTGTTACTATTCCCTCCTGAATAGGGTTATATGCAGACAGGACTGCTCTCTGAAGACAATTATGACTTGGTGAGAAAGTAAGTCTTAACACGTGTAAGTGAAAGTGAGCTATCACGTGTGTGGATGTGCATGAATGTACTCACAGCATAAGCGAAGGTGCACAGCAGTGGGGCTGAGGGATTGTCTCTGCAGCACTGAATAGCCATCAGTACTACTCAGTGAAGGCAGGAATGAGGTGGAGTAGAAGGGACAGTTAGAACCTTTTCAGTGGAATGTCTTGAAAACCAAGTTAAAGAAGAAAAATACCCAAAGAGATGGGACATCTGTGAAAGGCTTGTTAATCTTCAGGATAATAAATCTGCTTCAGTAGATGAAATAGATGGGATAAGGGGAAGGGGAATATATGGTTGGGCAGATGGTCGGTGTGTGGTCTAGTATTTGCAGTGGAAAGGGGAAGAACACAGGGGCTGAGCCCCACAGAGGTAGTGGTGTCAGGCTCTGCACGTTCTTTGACCAGTCTGATAAATATGGCGGGGGGAGCAGGACACCCTTCAGTGACATCCCTTCAAGCACAGAATGAGATCAAAATCCATGGTGTGGCACGTAAGCCCTACAGGCTCTTACCTACCATGTAGCCTACTGCTAACACTGCTTCAGCTACTGGGACCTCTGGTTCTTCCTGGCTCATGTCGAGCTCTGTCCTGCCACAGGGATTTCGCACTTGCTCTTAGCTCTGCTTGGCACTTTTTCTCAGCTTCTCATGGCCGGCTGTCCCAACTTGTCAGGTGGCCACCCAGCATCGCCGTGTCAGCAAGCCTTTCTCCACCATCCTGATCCATCCAGCACTTGCCCATCTCCATCCATTTCGAGCTATGGAGATTTATTTTTCTACACAGCACTTGTTCCTACCTGACATTATAACAAACGTGTTTTGGCTTACTTGTTTACTGTCTTCCTCTCTAATACAATGCAAGCTTTATGAGGGCAAAGACTCCATTCTGTTTAATGAAGTATGACCAGAAGAAGCTAGACAAATGCCAGGCTCTGAGCAGGTGCTCAGCAGATCAATTCTGGAAAATGACCAGGGCGGCAAATGAGCGTGGGAGAAGAAGCTGTAAGAATGATGAAAAGTTAATCCCGGATGACTGTAAACAAGGCACAGAAATAAGCTTTGGGGGACAAGGGGCAACTGGCCTAAGATTAAGATTGTAGATGTCACCTCTACAAGTCAAGATGAGACTGAAATCTCTGCTTTTATTCTCAGTTTCTAGATTCTTCACTGAATAGCAATTTATTCATTTCTTTTTCAACACTATATGAAGAAAGACTGTTTTGGCCTTATTTCCACTGAATTGTCCATAATATAGACATCAGATACCAAAGTGGGTTTGAGGCAGATCTCCATGTGCCAATTCCAAAAGGAAATTGTGAAAAACAGGGACCTCTCAGCCAGATTCAAGATACAAAAATGAGCAGGATATGGAGAGAACAACAATGTTTGGAAACACATTTCTTTGCTGAGAGCCGCCTTCATCCTGTCAAGGCTAGTGAAGAGAATCTTCCATGGGAACACCCAGAGAGCTCTGAAATGTGTTCTCCGCAGTTGGGAGGTGCAAAAGATTGGTGTCTGACTCCCATACTGGGTACATAGAAGGAGAAAAATATGCCCACTCCACACAGCTCCATGGACATTTTCCTCTCCCAAGACTTACTGATCCAAGAGACATGTCTGGAGAGCAAAGACGAACAACAACAAAACCAGAGAGATGGAGCATTCTGGGTTTTTCCCAAGAGGATTTCTGCAAAAGAGCGAGAATCCCCCAACATTGAGATTCTGCTATGGGGAGGGTGCTGGAGGTAATGAGAAGAAAGGACTGTCACCAATGTCATAGGAACTGCCATTGGAGGGAACACCTGTGGAATATTCTAAACATCCCCAACACATCCATGAGAGGGAAGATTCAACCACCTACCAGTCGCAGGGATGATGGAGCCACAGACAGATAAAGAAATGTCTTAGCAGCTTGACTCTGCCCCACCACCTTGCCTTCCCCACTTCTACAGAGGCATCCGTAAAACCGGCAGTGATAGAGGAGGAAATGAGAGACTAGGGATGGTGTAAAAGCCAACAGGCTTCCTTTCTCTTTCCTCTCCCTCTTAACCAGAGGCCAGTGGCCACCCACTTCCAGCCTGAGCATAGACGAGAGGGAAGTTCTACTTTAAATGGAGATGCAAAGATGTAGAATTCTCTTCCTCTTTCTCTTCTCATCACTTTCCTTCCTGAACAATTTAATGCAAGAGGTGAGAGATTGATTATATACAGGGGAATTGATCAAATAAGTAAATCTATTTCTAATGATTCTTAATACAAGGATCACTGTATTACAAGGGAGGGAGTTACAAATATGCAAAGGAAGATGACTAGAATAAACTGATGATGTTGGATTGGAACTGGAGATACCTGGGTGAACTCAAGGCTCAGATGGACAGATACACATAGGTGTAAATGTCTGTATACGTATAGATATTTTCTAAATCTCTGCATTGAGAGAGTCTAGGAGCAGTGTCACCCCAACATCAATAAGCACACCTAACACCCAGGTCTTGCTTCTAAATAATATTCTAAACCAAAAGAAACAGACCTCCTTGGAGAAATGACTGATTCCAAGAATGGAACAAGGAAGTTCAAGTTGAGGCTGGAATTCCTTGTGTCGAAAGATAAAGAAGTGCTCAAAAAATGCTGGAGACATGTTAAAAAAAAAAAAAAAGACAGAGATGCCAGCTTTAACGCACTCCTACTTGCCAAATTGGAGATAATTTGATCATTAAAATAAATAATAGTAATAAAAAAACTATAATCCATTGAACAAAATAGGAAACTAGGAGTTATTTAAATAAAAATCAGTTAATTAATATATTGAAAATTTGGTAAGAAATGGGGTATTTATAGAGTCTTGAAGTACTGTACTACAGAATACATATTAATTACAAAAGGTAGTTAATCAAGTGATGAAATGACTCTCATTAGTTCTGTGCCAACAGATAGGATGCACACTTGAGAACACAGCATCCAGGCAGAGACCAGAACCAGAACGTAATCATGCAGAAACATCAGAGAAAACAAACTGAGGTACATAGTGAAATAACTGTAATCGTCAAAAATGGAAGTCAAGAAAGAAGATTGGGGAATTACTCCAAACTTAGGGCTAAAGAGACATGAGGCATGCTTCTGATCTGAATTACTCTGCTAAAGTAGAAACTAAAAGTTTCAGTGTTAATTTCCTGATTTTGATAGTTGTTTTGGCATTTTTAGATGCAGAGGAGAATATGCTTGTCTTTAGGAAATACACATTGAAGTGTTGAAGGCTGATGGGTCATGAGTTCAGCAATTTGCCCCCAAATGGTTCAGGAAAAATTTTCTCTGTGCTGCATTTGCAACAATTCTGTAAATTTATTATTGTTCTTTAAGAATGAGAACAACAAATAAATTTCTTCAAGTATCAAAGTTGTCTTTTCCCCAACCTAACCCCAAATAAAAGATGTAGCACCTCTGGACAGCCAAGTTACTAAACCGAGCCAGACTATTGTATTAGAATAGAGAATTCGTGGGGCCTGCCATGAGATTTCATTCAGCAGCAAAGGAATTGTGTCTCTTTTTGGATGAAGCTTATCAGAGTAGAATAACAAGTATATAACAAAGCTGAAATTTGATTACAATTCAGCATTTTCTGCATACCAGCTGCAAAACTATCCCTTCATTGAATATAAACTCTGGTAGATGTTCTATGCCACCAAGTTTGCTAGTTACTGAAGTTAAATAGGCAAATAATAACCTTGAGTTGGTCATGGCATGGTAGAGAAGACTCACATGTAAAAAAGCAACATGGTACATGGGTTGGAACAATTAACTAAATGTGTAATCTGGAAAGATTTCACCAAAGAGGTGAGATTTTTAACTGGATCTTCTAATTTGAAAAGAAGTCTAACAGCAAGGCAAGACAATGGCAGAGGGCTGCTGGCAGTGGGAAGGATTCTAAGCAACTGGTGGCCTCTGCAAAAGGCTATGGATGTCTGGGAAACAGAGAAGAGCTCAGCGTGAGTGTAAGGTAGTTTACAACAAACAGAATAGGGTGAGGAAGAGATTAGAGTGGGGAGGTTTGATTCGCAAGGATATCCCATCCCTGATTCCACTTCTTTCCGAGATACGTTATTCTTCACATTAGAAAACGACGCCAGTGAAGACTCCCTCTCACAGCCGTGTTTCCCCTAAGGGTTTGGTGGGCTGATAAAGGAAGGTGGTGTGTTACCAGTGGGGCTTGTTCTTTCTGACTTCAAATGGGACTTCTGGGGCTGCGGTTGGAGGTCTTGATGAATTGCCATTTTCTCTGCCAAATCACCGCTTGAGTAAAAGTTCAGATTGTTTTCCAGAAATTATTAAATGCTGTCTTAAACTAACATTGCAAATTGTCATAGAGAAAAAAAGAATTATATTCTCCAAACTGGGAATTTATTCAAAAAATCCATTTTCTCATGTTTGGTTACATATCTCCAAAAGCAGATTTAGTTTTCTCTTTGCTTTTCCTGAACTGTAGCTAAGATTATATTTTATATAGAAATTTAAAGTTTCTACATGATCTGAACCAAAACTTCAAACTTTGGGGGTTTTGAGTTTTTGCTTGTTTGTTTTGGTCTAAGGGGGTTGAATCATCAAGTGTTTCCCTTCTCAAACACCCACACGTAGACGAAGAATAAGGGAAAATGAAAAGTGGATTTGTTACAACCTAGATTTCTTCCATTCTACTTCCTCTAGTAAGCATCACCCACACAGTATCTTAGTTACCTAAGAGTCCTGAAAATGAACTGAAAATTATAAACGTTATTTAAAATATTAAACATTGTGAAAACATAGAAATAGGAGATTATTGAAGATGATGTTTACAAACAGCAACATAATCATTTTAATATAGGAATTCCAGGAATTTAATTTTTCCTGACATCAAATACCTCAATAATAGCAGGATATTTGGGTAATCACAATCCCCCAGGGCTTTCAAATGTGCACATTTAGTGAAGTCTCAGTTGGAAAAACTAGAGTGAACACATGGACATTAATCAGTGTATTTAAATGTGTTTCCTATTATTCCTGTAATTCGTGGTGCTTTGCTTTTGAGGTGACATGCTGCCCTTGGATTGGAGCACCCTAAAGTTCTAGAAATAGATCTAATTATTGATACATCCAATAGAACTGAAATACAGTGTTAATGCTTGCCAGAGCCTCATCAAAGGTGGGTGAGGATTTCTGAAGTGGTACCCTTTCAGCTTTTGAAGCACCTGCCATGTGACTCCCTAAGATGCTTCTTTATTTGACACAACGGAACTTTAAAGTGTTAAAACAAGCTACCCAGTTTCCCTTCTTTCTCCTGTGCATTTCATTCTCCCTTTGAAAGGCGACTGTGCACTCACAAATTCTGAAATAGAAGTGGCACTACTTGAACAGGCAGAAGAGACTGTCCTGAAAGTGTCTCTCTCCCTGGGCAACTGGAGTGATTGAGGGAGGAAGTCCAGCACCTGACCAACTTCGCAGGGGGATACACTCAGTACAGAAACTCTGTAAGAAACGGGGAAGAGACAGCAATAGGTTTCATTATTTCCCACATACCACATCCTGTTATTGTCACAGTATAATAACGGGGGATTTATGAAAGAATATTGTCATGATTTTCTCCTTCTGGGATCAAAAGGAAAAAAAAACTTGTGTTACATGGCAGTCTTCTAGGATGCAAAGCCAGAACATGACTTATAACTGCTTCGCCTAACACTCCTGTTGCTGCACACATCTGTCCACTTTAATCAACAAAACCTGATGAAAAAAAAAACAGAAAAGGAGAGATCCTGAGATCTTTCTGAGGAGATGTGAATTGGGTTTTAAACATCTCAGATTGAGTGCTTTCTTGAGCTCTAAATCAGAGTCAACCAGATCTCCAGTGGTAAAGCTATGGAGTGAATGAATCCACTGGGAATGATCACAATTTTCATAGAGGAACTCTGGGCTATATGAAGCCATCTGAAGAGGAACATGGGAGGACAGGACTGTGAAAACAGGGACCCCTGTGGCACTTGGGAGCCATGGCCATTTGCAGTCTGCATATTTCTGTCTGGACACCCAGCTCCATCTCTCCCAACCTACCTGTCTTCCTATTCAGAATATGATTAACCTAGGGCCCTAAGCAGGAAGCTGTGGACAAGGAGAAGCCAGTGCTTCCACATCCATCCTGGAGACACACCAGTGGGTAAAGACATGGACATGGGTTTCCTCCATTCCAGGACCTTCAGAGCTGGGATGTTGTGTGTGTTCAGCTGGTTCGTCCCCCGAGGGGAGAGGGAGGATCGAGGGCAAATGAGCAGTTGTAGACACACATACAGTGTGGTCTTTCTGTGAACCGGATAAGTAACATCCAGCTTCTTGCATGGGACGTGTTAGGATGGCCAAGGCCACAGTCCCTTGAGCCTGAGCTATAGAAAGCAACCGTGGCAGAGCACGGTTGACCAGTGCTAACGAGTATGGCTTGCAGGGCAGGGGAGTGGTGCAGATCTTGGTAAGACAAGCATGGAGACACTCAACGGTGAGTAAAATCACATCTTTGAAACGAGGATCGTTTTCTCTTATCGCTAGTTAGGAAATTAAAGTTACTGCATCTGCATCCAGGATTAAGCCTTAATTCACAAGAAGTGACTTTAAATATACCATTTTACAGCAGGCATATAGAATGTGTCTCAATGGTCATTAATGAACCAAAATAAAAGTCACTTAAAATGCTTAAAAAGTGACCTGGAGTGAATCTGCTACCCGCTACAGCTCACAGCAAGAGTTAGTTATCCGAGATACTGAGGCACATACGAAAGGAAGTCGGTGCAAGCTGGTGTGCTCTTACCTTAAAATTCCTGCTTTGAAGAGGGTAAGGTATGGATCATTCTGGATTTACGTAAAGTAGTAAGAGTTTGGTTGGGATTGGGGGGTGGTCAACGAATGAGAAATACAGTTAGAGAGAGTCCTTCTATAATCTGCTGCTGCTGATGTGCCACAGACCTAGTGCTGTGATTAACTGAGCCCCACGACCCTAAGGAAAGGAAGGGAGGGAGGTGGGAGGGAGGGAAGGGGGAAGCCATGCTTCACTCACGACTAAATTCTGAACCAGCTGAGGGATTCACAAAAAAATCCAGCCAGCGGAGATAAGGTCAGCTTTTATCACTGACAGAGCTGTTGAGACTGGCTTGGTTCTGGGGCACAGTAAAGCTCTATCCCTGAATTCTGGGGCAAGACAGGCTTTGCCCACCACTCAGAGGCAATGTTGACCAACCGTAGGTCTGCGACCCTAAGTTAGAGAGCTGGGAGAGCAACGCAGAAAACCAAGGTGCTCTCAGCAAGAAAGAAGGGTGTTTCTCCCGATAGGGTTTGGGTCTGTGTCCCTGCCCAAATCTTACATCTCTGTAAAATACAAAAATCTCATGCCTCAGTGTTGGAAGAGAGGCCTGGTAGGAGGTGATTGAATCATGGGGGCAGATCTTCCCCTCACTATTCTTGTGATAGCGAGTGAGTTCTCACGAGATCTGGTTGTTTAAAAGCGTGTAACATTTCCTCCATCTCTCTTCTCCGTCCTCTTTTCCAGCCATGAGAAGATGTGCCTGCTTCCCCTTCACCTTCCACCATGATTGTCAGTTTCCTGAGGCTTCCCCAACCATGCTTCCTGTACAGCCTGCGGAGCTGTAAGCCAATTAAACCTCTTTTCTTTAGAAATTACTCAGTTTCATGTATTTCTTATAGCAGTGTGAGGACAGACTAATACATTCCCCAAATCCCATGTCAAATAAGTTACTCCTCCTCACCTGAGCAAAATAAACAAATGCTTAGGGGAAAACCCTCCTTGTATAAACTAAAAGATCAAGGAATAAAGGCATCTCTTCTCCCTTTCCCCAGTAGTTCTGTTGGGTTCCTTCAATTAATAGTTCTTGATTTAGGCTGGGTGTGATGGCTCACACCTGTAATCCCATCATTTTGGGAGACAAAGGCAGGCAGATCACTTATGGCCAGGAGTCGGAGACCAGCCTGGCCAATATGGTGAAACCCCCTCTACTAAAATACAAAAATTAGCCGGTCATGGTGGCATGCCTGTAATCCCAGCTACTTGGGGGTCTGAGGCAGGAGAATCACTTGAACCTGGGAGGCAGAGGTTTCAGTGAGCTGAGATTGCACCACTGCACTCCAGCCTGAGCAACAGAGCAAGACTCTGCCTAAGAAATAATATTAATAATTCTAGATTTAGTATTTAGTGATTTGAGAGCCCAAGTAACCTATAATAATAATATTACAATCACCTGTATAGGAAAAGTGAAACTTTCCCTCTACCCTAGGTCCTGGCTGGGCCTAAGAGTGAAACTGACATAGGTAGATTAACAGGAAAAAACCATACACATTTAATAGAGGTTTCACATGACATGGGAGCCTGAGTAAGAAAATGAAGACCCAAAGAAATGGCAATACCTCATTGCTTTTATATGAGGTTGAGCAATAAAGAGGCAACTGTGGAAAAGTAACTAAACTATATGGAGAGGCCACAGGAAGATAAGCATTATTTTACCATGGTCTGTTTATATGGAATTCTCTTGGCTATGGCTCCCAGTCACAGAATGCTTTTTTCTCCTGGTGCAGGGAGGGCATCTTTCACATGGGTGTTTTTATCTCCTGTTTTGGGGAAGAAACAGGGAGAATGAAACGCATTTCTTATATCTGCTGTTTTTCAAGTGTTTCTAACTCAAAATAATCCTTATGCCAAAGTGACATATTTTGGGGTGCACATTCTGGCATTCTGGAACCCTTTACCTGTAAATGGATCATTTATTCCAATGGTTCTCAGATGTTTACAGAACCTTGGCATCATTGTGAAGTGACTGTAATAGCACTCAAATGTTTGGGTTTCACCCAGTATTACTGAATCAAAATCTGCCAGCAGGAAACCCAGGCACTGAGAGCCAACCCATAATGCCAAAAGCTTTGTGGAGCCCTTGCTGCGCCCTCGGGAAGCAGAATTAAGGTGGAAACAGTCCTCGTCTACAGTCTTGAAGAGGAATCACACAAGTAGGCAAATAAATCCTAGCACAGTGGGAGGCTGTGGCAGCAGAAGGATGGGAAATGTGCAGAGGAAGCCAGTAGTCACAGTTCCACAGTGGCTAGTTCTGACATTCCTGTCTCAGACCCGGAGGATACTGGAGGGACTGCACTGATTAATGGGCTCCTTTACTTGCTGGCTTTGAGTTCTGTTCAGCCAGCAGGGCATCCCAGCAGGAGACAGAGAAAGAGAGCTGGGTGTTCTCCCCCTGGCTTATGCCACAGGGTGGCGTGTGTCAAGGGGGGGTGGGTAGGGAAGCTCATAACAGCAAGACTCTTTCTTGGTGGCAGCACCACCTTGAAAGAAGAGCAGGGGGAGGTCCCAACTTCCCTCTGGACTCTTCAGGCTAGGAGTGGTAGGGGGTCCCCACCACCTGAGCTAGTGAACTCTAGACCCTGTCTATACTTATGCAAATAGTTCCTTTATGAAACTCTCCTCACATTACCCCATCCACATGTGCCAACAATTCCCTGATTTGTACAGGAATCAATGGCTTGGAAGAATATTCTGAACTCAATCATGGAGGGCCCTTAGGAAATGCTGCACTGCTAATGCCCTTGATGGCACAGAGGCTGATATCATGTGGAAAGTATGGACGTTAATGAATTTGAGTTAACAATACATTCAAATGAACTGTCACTCAAGTCAAATTTCTGGAAGCAATAAACCTTTGATATATTCCTCTTTATGAATGTACAATAGTGATATATCATTGTTTTAAATCTTTGTCTTAATAAGTCTATTTCAGTAAGTATAAAGTAAAAATCTTGGGTGAGGCCGGGTGCGGTGGCTCATGCCTGTAATCCCAGCACTTTGGGAGGCCGAGGCGGGCAGATCACGAGGTCAAGAGATCGAGACCATCTTGGCCAACATGGTGAAACCCTGTCTCTACTAAAAATACAAAAAAATTAGCTGGGTGTGGTGGCATGCGCCTGTAGTCCCAGCTACTCAGGAGGCTGAGGCAGGAGAATTGCTTGAACCCGGGAGGCGGAGGTTGCAGCGAGCCATGGTCGCGCCACTGCACTCCAGCCTGGCGCCTGGTGACGAAGTAAGACTCTGTCAAAAAAAAAAAAAAAAAAAATCTTGGGTGATAAGAAAGTACTTTATCACAATTTAGTTGATCACCTGCATTGTTTTAATGAAACAAAGTAATGATAAATCATACAATCAATGGCATTTTAGATTCAATTAAAAATGATAATGGCTTTCGGCATGAGTTCTCCCTAGCCTGGTATTAACACTGTGTTCCCTGTTTCCTTCTGCAGCATCGCATACCCTTAGGTATCTTTTCATTTTCAACATTTCTGAATTACTTTATTTTAGACATGTCTCTTTTACATAGCTCAGGGTTTTGCTTAATGAGTAGCATTTGTCTTATTTCTACCAAGAATATAGTTAACAATTTTTCACAAATCCTTTTGTCATAGTTCTCTTTGTCATCTCTTGGTTGAGTGAAATTTTTTCTCCAATAGTTTCCTAAAGGAAGAACCCATGAGAACAGTATTTCCTATATTAATGAGTGTTTAAGGGTGTTTTACTGACATTTTTGCACAAAAGGACAGTTTGCCTTAAACTTTCTTCTCTTCAGTATTTTGCAGGTGTTGCTTTGCTACCTTTTAGTTAAATTTTGCAAGGAGGAAACTAGAGGCTAATCTTTTTTTACCTGCCTTGCAAGTAATTTTCTTTTCTTTTTTTCAATTTTTTCATGTTGTTGTTTTGGCTTTGCCAACTTCAAAACTCTTTATCTTCAAAGCACAATAATTTTACTAAAATACATTTCAGTGTTGACTATTCTAGTTCTATTTTTCTAGGGTGTAGCATGCCTTTCAGTATGTTGCTTGTTTTTAATTTCAGCAACATTTTCTTGAATTAAAATATAAATAATTTTTATTTTGTTTTTTCTTTAGATTTCCATTTTTTGTTTATCACAACTCTCATTCTTTTTTATCTATTTTTTCTACCTAGTCCTTTTAATTCTTCCTTTGTTCCCATTTCTCTGAATTTGCTTTTCTTATCTGGCATCTCTCTCTATTTGGGCATCTTCCATTTCTATTCTTCCCGGTGCTCCTTTCAATTTTATTTTCATTTTCCTTTTTTCTTCAGTAATAATTCTGAGTTGTCTCGGCTCATGTTTTCTCTACTGTTATTCTGTCGCCATTTCCTTAAGTTCTCAAATATCTGATTTGTGATCCTCCCGCACAGAGGTTACTTATTAAGATTTTATTTTTAATCATAGAGAAACCGTTACTTTAAAAATCTATGCTGTGGCAACGTGTTTTCTGGTGAGTGTTATTTCTCTACTGAAGTTTCGTTGCTTTCTTTCAAAATTTTTCATGTAGTATCTTACACCAGTGAAGCCCCAGCTCCTTCCTACTTGCTGTTGTTTTTTTTCCCCATCATTGAATGACAGAATTTGTGGAAATTTCCTGTATAAAGGAGGGCTCAAGGGAACCTTCAGATTTAAATGTAAAGATTCTGCCCTCTGCTGCCATAGAAACAGATCGCTTCCTACCAGTGTGGCCAGTGATTGTATTTCCCTCTCTCTCTTTCGTTTTTGATATCTCATTTCCTCTAACTCTTTGAGCCAAACCAAGTTCAAGCTTCTCCCTTATACCGTTTCTGCACGCATCGTTACTAACAAGGAATTTAGCTGTATATTTCAGTTCAGCTGTATGTTTCCATCGTTTTCAGGAAATGTGCTTTTCCTAACTTTTCCAAAGATCTGCTACAATTGAGCTCACATGCAGCTTTTCATTATTTCACTCTTCAATCTTGCTAGCATGCCTCGCCAAGATCTCAGCTTTTCTAGTATCCTGTGCATGCATTTTGCGCTAGCGGGAATACATCTATCTCCCGGTTTGGCTCAAAATGGAGGTTTTTCTTTTACAGTTTCCAGGAGGAGAAAGGGAGAGATGGTGATTTATGGAGCAATGCTCATAGTGGAAATCCACTTAGAAATGTTTTAATTTGATTTATTGGAAACATTTTCTGTGGGAACCAGCTTTTGGTTAATAAACTATATAGAGATGCTTCTCGACTGACAATGGGGTTATGTCCTGATAAATCCTTTGTAAGTCGAAAAAATGATAAGTTGAAATGCCTTTGAAGGATAAGATGGTCAAGATGGTGAAATGCAGAAGTCCTAACTCATGTGCAATGGCCATTACTGACTTGCAACTTCATGCTGAGAAGTTGAGTTTCATCTTAAAAATAATTGCCTTCTTCTCATCAGAAGCATGAGTGTCTGTAGAAATGATGAGATGGGAAAACGCAATATCCAAAAACCTGCAGACAACACAGTCCACTGTGCAGTATCGGCTGATGATCACGGGGCTGCCTGGGAACTGTGGCTCGCTGCCCCTGCCCAGCATGGGGAGGGGAATTAGACAACACATTCCCAGCCCTGCAAAAGATCAAAAGTCAAAAGCACAAGTATGGTCTCTCCTGAATGTGTATCACTTTTGCACCACCCCTAAAATCAAAAAATTAAGTCAAACCATCATAAGTCAGGGACCATCTGTATAGCTGTAGGACAATTCTTGAAAACTAATTGCAGTGCTCCCAGCATGGTACAAGTATTAGTGTAACATTCAGTTTAATTAAATGTCAAATCACAGGGTTAGAAATGACAGCATCTTTGCCCAAAAAGCAGATGCAGAAGCAGCATAATCCACAGAAATTTTCCATTTCATTTGCTGCCCAGTGGCTAGAATCCATTATCAGTTAAGGATTGTTCCAGTGCTTCAGCCTCCCCTACAGATTTCTTCTGCATTTGCTGTTGCTGCAGGGATTGGCCCCATCTTCTGAGGGCCAGGCCTCCATGGTAGCTGCACACCTCTGCTTTAAATACATTTACACTTTCAGAAAAGGACCTTTTCGAAGCAAAAAAGACACCGTCCTCTTCTGCATGGGCCAATTCTCAACACACACATGCATGAAAAAAATTTCTAGAAAGTGGTAAACTAAGCATGGGGCAAATAAAACAATGCATGACCTAATTTCACCTCCAAGTTTGCTCTTGTGTAGGAAAAGATAGGCATTTCTTTCAATGTTAAGTTGGGGTGGTATATAATAAATCAGAATGAAAACTCGGGCCTCGTGAAAGCAGTGATTTCTCTTCCAGAAAGGGCTCTGAATACATTGTTATTGCTTGCACATGCTGTCCCTCAAGGCAGGATTTGAGGCAGGGCACAGGCCTGCCTGTAACTCTAGCATTTTGGGAGGCTGAGGTGAGAGGATTGCTTGAGCCCAGGAGTTTGAGTCCAGCCTGGACAACACAGTGAGACCCAACCTCTACAAAAGAAAAAAAAAAAAAGAAATAGCCAGACATGGTGATGCTTGCCTGTAGTCCCAGCTACTTGAGCAGTTGAGGTGGGAGGATTGTTGGAGTCCAGGAGGCAACATTGCAGTGAGCTGGGATCATGCCACTGCACTCTAGCCTGGGCGACAGAGCAAGACCCTGTTTCAAACAAACAAATAACAAAGTAGGACAAGGTATCCAAGCCATTTGTGATTTGTTCTGACCTCCCAACCTATGATTTAGGTATTGATTTATAATGCATTCTACTCATTCTATAAAAATCTCTTCAAATGGGTAAAAGAAAATGTATTCTTTTTTTGAGGTGGAGTCTGGCTCTGTCACATAGGTTGGGGTGCAGTGGCATGACGTTAGCTCACCGCAACCTCTGCCTCCTGGGTTCAAGCGATTCAACCCCCTCAACCTCCCGAGTAGCTGGGATTACAGGCTCCCACCACCGTGAACTAGCTAATTTTTGTATTTTAGTAGAGACGGGGTTTCAACATGCTGGCCAGGTTGTTCTCAAACTCCTCACCTCAAGTGATCTGCCTGCCTTGGCCTCCCAAAGTGCCGGGATTACAGGTATGAGCCACGGCACCCAGCCAGAACAATGTATTCTTTAACTTTTTGTATGTTTTTTATAAGATCGAAAAATTTCAAAATTATAAGCACATTAAATGGTTGAAGTTGGACATCGACATTGAGCTGGAGAAAAATCAATGGTTCCTTCTGATGTGAAAAGGAAGCAACAATACATAAATACAGGTCTGTGTCTTCATTTCTCCTTGTAACAAAAATGGGGTTATTCAGTGCTGAAAATTTGCTTATGCAATTCCCCAAACAACTACTTACAAACACCCAGAGGTAGCCCCTTGTTCTGTGCCTATATCAGACTCCAAAAAAGAAACAAATGCTCCCAGCAATGGTGACTGATCCTTCTATAAAAGTTTCTCTCATTTTAAAAAATGGAAAAATCATCACTTCTCACTAAATAGAAAAGGTTAGGAATAGGGCCGTGCTATGTTTATTTTATTTCTACTACATAAGTCAGCTTTGGTTCCGGCCAGAATGATTAGCTTATGTTTACATCAATTTTAACAAGATCCATAACAGTTTTCCCTCTTCACTAGCCTGGCTATATGTGGGATACAAACTTCTGTGCTTCTCACAAGGAAAAAAAATCCAATTTCAAACACGCAGGTCTAACCATTCAGGTGACTTTAAAATCTAATTATTCTATAGAATTTTACAGAGTGAATATGATATCGATGTGTGTATGAATGTTTAGCTGGAGACTAAAATCTGTTTTAGAAATAGACCCAGTGCTTTTTAGAAAACATTAAAATTTTTCCCATTGACCATATAACACCCTAAAGTTTTAGCTTCTTAAAAAATCTAAATGGCATTATGCTTTTAAAGAAAGCAAAGTGGAACGTTTGATTATGAGATATAAGGAACGCTAAGGTTTTACAGTTTATGTCTTCAAGAATCCGTTTTTAACTTTTTTTTTAATAACCATCATGCAGTTGAAACAAGGTGCAGCTGGACTCATGAGGTCATGGCTTGACGTCCTGTGAGTGTGGGTTTAGACCGTGCCTTGTTCTCCTGCCACCCACTCAGCATGGAAGGATGAAGCAGGCGATAGCCAACAACCTGTACTCAAATAGCCAGATTTGAGTAGAAAAACCCTTACACATCAGCTGAGTTTTTCAATGTTTACCCATATATTTTAATGTAGAATAAACTAAATCTGTGATTTTTCAGCATGTTATGGTTGTAGAGTTCATTAATTATTATTCCATCTCAGGAATACTCTGAGAAGTAAAAGTAGATTTTGTTCTAGCAAAAGATGCAGTAATACATAGTATTTTGTTTTAAAAGTCAAAACTTATTTAGCAAACACGTGGCATATAGATGGCGAAGAGGTAATTCAGGAAAGTTTTGGTTTCAAGAAATCCTGGCCCACCTAAGTAAGCTCCAGGATAGCAAGGTTGATCTTAAAGATAAAAAAAAAAAAAAGGATCAAAGGCCCTCGAGAATTAGGCAGCTACCCACTGCTTCCCTCTCCCTCAGGAGCCACGCAATTCCTTGCAAGATTATCTGCTCCCCACATAGGACTGCTCCCTCCCTTCCTTCTGAGTGGATTCTTCACCACAGTCGCTTCACTAGCCTCACATGGTCGCCTGTGCCCCACTTTATCATCGCTCACTGGCCCCTTATCGTTTTTCTCAGTCCCAGATTATTGAGAGATGAATGGGATTTTTGCAGTTTACCTTTCCAATGTGGCTTTGTATCCTTAGCAAACCTATGGATTCGCTGCCTCTGGCAGAATACAGACCGTTGCAAACTCTTCTTCTCCCATTGAAAGATGAAGTCTAATTTCCCTCTCCTTAAAACTGGCTTTGCCTTCAGATTTGCTTGATACCTAGAATACAAGAGAAGTAACTCGGAAGAAGAACTTCCAAGGTTAGGTCAGAAGGTACCTCACAACTTCTTTCTGGATCTCTGGTAGAACAACAGTCTTACCCTTGGAACCATGAGCTGCCACTTTGCTAGATAGACCTTGTGAAAAGGCTCTTAGACAATACAGATGGGAGAGGAGTCCAACTGAGTCTTGCCCTCTGATGTCCCCGCCAAGGTGCCACACATGGGAATGAAGCTATCTTGGACCATTCAGACCAGATCAGCTATCAGCTGAATGCCATCCACTGTCCCGAGTCAATGCCATGTGCAAGAGCATCACCACAGAAGCACTGCCCAAATCTCTGACCCAAAGAATTATGAAATTTAACACAACGATTGTTTTAAGCCACTAAGTTTTAGAGTAGTTTCTGATGCAGCAGCAGATAAAACGCCTCTGTTCACAGCAGCTGTGACTCAAAGGGACGCAAACCAAGCAACCTACATCTACCCAACAAGGACAGGGGGTAGAAGTTTCCTTATAGAAAAGACTGCATGTCATCAGGAATCATAATTGAAATCTCTAAGTTAATTCCTATCCTAAATTTCCCTTGAGGAGATAACAAGGAGAAACAGTATTAAGTTACAGCTAGACTCTGGCGGGATTTAGATTAAAAATACAAAAGTACATCTAGATGCTAGATGAGACTAGTGACGTCACAAGCCAGATTGAAACTTAATCACATTAAGAAGCAGATAATCATATTCAAATGAGATTTGTACTTGGTAACTTGAGGATAATTACATCTAAAAGCCAAGGACTATCTCTGTCAGTCTGATGTTTTCATGATCATCTGAAGCAGAGAAATTAATACGTTTTAATGATACCTTTTTTTTTTAAACTTAGCCAAAATGTATTTTGTCCATATTCACTTAAAAGTGAAAAATATTATACAAAATCAGTTATGTGTAGATATTTTTGGAGGAAAAAACCTTAAAACTTAGAAACTAATGACATGTCATATTAAGTAGAAACAGATCATACTAATGTATTTCTCATATTTCATGCCCTTCCTTAAAGACAATGATTTTTTCTCAAATATATATTTCAGCCCTTACCTATTTCTCCAGAAACCACCACAAGCATCCATATAGTGTGTTTACTGTCAGGTTTATTCTGACTTGCCTTCAAAACAGTTGACTCTGAGTTTATGTTGTTGATTCATGGAAAAAAAACCCTGAATGCCACCAAGAAATTTGCAAGGATTGTTAAAAAAAAATTAAATGTGGAAAGAAGAACCTCTGATCCTTGCTCAATGTCTTCTCTATTTTTCACTCCGACTATTTGGGAAAAGCAGGTTAATTATAATAGATTCCAAATGTGCTAACCTCCAGTTAGTATTTTTTAAAATATTGACTACTTTGGCCAGGTCCGAGATCGCCTACATTATAAGCTCCTCTGAGACCCAGAGGCCACGCCTTTCTTGTCATTGACCAGAAAGGGAGACATGGTAAAGCTCTGTAGATTTTGGGGGGTATGATAAGTCACATTTCAGGTGTGCTAAAGGTGCCTGTGATTGACATTTGCTATTTTTACCATCTAGCATCTGTTTATTGTTTTTTTTTTTTTTCAAAATAGCTTCTCCTTCAGGAGAAGCTCCACCTCCAACCGCAGGGATGAGAAATCATGGGCTTCGGTTGATCAACAAATCTCAACACCTTTGCAGACAGATTTGCCAAAAGTGTCCAAACAGTCTCTAGGCAAAGTGGTATGTTTTAGGGCTTCTGGACAAATAAGAGCTTTTTTCCTCTGGCTTGCAGGAGCTTCTGAAAAGCAATCTCTTTCTTCTCCTGAGTATGATATTGGAGATCTATAACTACAGTCACCGTTTTGCTGTCAGGTGGGGACATCACGGGCCTGCAACGGATACAGTGTAAAGCAGATAAGATCAGTGACACAGACACAAGCTGGATGAAGCATCCCCTCAGGTGTGCATCTGGACTTTGCAATTTTATGAACCAATAAGTTCTCATATTCCAAAGGTGAGTTTTATTTTGGTTTATGTTTTACAGCTAAAAGATTTCTAATTTCTCTTTCACGACAGAATCTTTGAATGATTTGGATATAAACTTCAAGCTCCATTTAGGTCAGAGATTTTTGTATGTATTGCTCATTGATGAATCTCACTGCCTTGGACACTGCCTGGTAATATTAGATGTTCAGTAAATATCTGTTGATAAAATGTGCAAACTCAGTTCAGCCTTTAAGAAGACGAATATTGTTAATAACACATGCCTAACGAAAGAATCTGAGTATGTATTCCTAGAATACACACATAAAATTTAAAATATCTAAAAATGCTTAAATACATATTTAAAAAAAAATACTAAAATGATTGGTGAGATTCGGCCAGTGGTGTGTTGGAACTGGCTTGTCCTGGTTTTGGAGACTGAACTTCCCAATTCCACATCCAGTGTCTTCATTTTGGCAGCTTGAAATTGATCATATGAGCACTTATACCATGGTAGTCAGCCAACACTGCAAATGACGAGTTTATTTCCTCTCCTCTGCCCCACCTTCCCAGAGAGCCAGGTCAGCACTATTTTCCCTAGAAAAACCTTTTAGTGTAGTGAACACTTTCTTTGAAAAAATAAAATAAAATCTTCAAATTTCAGAGCTGGAAGGAAACTTTGAAGTTCGACTTCAGTATCCTAAGTTGACAGGCAAGGAATCTCTCCGTGAGCTAAGTTACGGAGGTGAGAGCACACCCAGACCCCTGATTTGCAAGATCCAAATCACACAGCCACTCCACAAGAAAAGGCATGGAAAATAATCCAAACACATGCATCTCTAGTGAGATGCCAGGCATTTGCTGGGGAAAAGTGTCTCTCGAATTATGTGATGTCAGGGATTGCTCTAGATGGGGGTCATGCAGGTCAGATGTTGTAACAGGACCCCTAGATCTGGCCAGGCATCTCCTAGGCTCACTGACCTGCAGGGACTGAATCCCCAGCCACAGCCTGGTGTGCTGTCTCTGTGGTACGTGTGGAATGACTCAGCATGAGCCTGGCCTTTCTTAAAGGTAAACGCACACCAGCCCTTGTGTGGCAGGCCAGTTCTCTCTGACAATCACACAGACAGGCCTGCATAGTGCTCTAGTCATATAGGTTTCCACAGCACAGCCTTAACACTGAGCAAAGAGTTAAACCTAGGGAAATCAGTGCCCAGACATCAAAGCTAGAAATGCAACATACGGTCAGTAGGAGCCTTACATGGGCTTCTCTCTAACCTGGAGCACACTGAAATAATAGACAGTCTGACATTCCTAGGGCCAGGACCCATCTTGGGTGGACAGAATCTGAGATGAGTCAAAGTCACAGAGGCAGCTGTTTGAATAGATTTATTAGAGAATCTCAGGCAGTTCTGTGGGCCAAGCTGTAAAGGAGATAAGATAGAAATGATCACCAGTACAACAGTAGACAGGCCTTGAAGGTACTGCAGCCCTCACAGCTTAATCAGATTTAGCAAGCATTTTTTGTCTCTGACTTGCTAGTTTGTAGGGAATCCATGAGCCCCACACTTTGGGTACCAGAATGTAGGGATCCATGAGCCCCACGTTGAGCACCAGAATGTAGGGAGCCAGCCCTACATCACCTGTGGGTACCCTGAGTTTGGTGGTGACAAAGGAATGAGAAAAAGACAGATTAAGAGAGACAGTGAGACCAGGGGGCCATCACTCATTACTCTGGAGGAGGCAGTGAAGGCCCCGAGCTCTGAGTATCCACACTATTTATTGGTTCCAATCACTTTGATCTACAGGGTAGGGGTAGAGTGATGGTGGGGTGAATCAGTGAGCTGGAAGTAAATCAGTGGCCGGGACTGGTGTGTCATCCTAAGGACTGATAACAGTGGTGGTTTGGGAGTTTCACAAAACAAGAACATGTGGTTATCTTTAGCTTATTATCTATGTACAGCTGGTGAAACGGGGACCTTACAAGGAGCCTACAAGTCTGGCTACGTCATAGTGCTACGAAGGGGTTTTACATCCTTGAGCACAATGTTTATGGTAACAAAGCCTAGGTCACCCTGCACCAGAACATGAGGCATGGAGAGGCCTTCCTCCTCAGAGGCCTCCTGCGGCCTTCTGCAGTTTGTTGCTCCTTGCTTACATGTTATTCATAAGCAATTTATGTAGGCGCTCTGTAAGTCCTTTCTCCTCTACTGCTTTTCCAACACTAGTTGAAACAAAATTGGTTACCAATAGACTTAGGCAATGCTATAATGCATGTAGGCACATAACCCCAACCTATAAAAGCACTAAGAAAATTGTAGCACATTGAGTTGGTCTGGTAGAATTATCTCTGGCCTTGTCCCTGTATCCGGTGACAGCAATAAATTCCCTTCTTTCCTAGTTTGTCTGCTCCTTGTTATTGGGCCTCGAGAAAATGCAGTTAGATCCGGCTTGGTTCCGGGAAGATTTGTGCACCAGAATCAAAGGTGAGGCAATAAAAAATGTTGATCTTTATTATATTCTGTGAGCCATTTTTTGAAGAATAATGACTATTTGGCCTTTTTCTGGTTAAAAAAAAAAATCAAGAAATAAACCCACATAAGAAGAGATGGAGGCTCACACCTGTAATCCCAGAACTTTGGGAGGCCGAGGCAGGCAGGTCGTCTGAGGTCAGGAGTTCAAGACCAGCCTGGCCAACACGGCAAAACCCTGTCTCCACTAAAAGTACAAAAATTAGCTGGGCATGGTGGTGGGCACCTACAATCCCAGCTACTCAGGAGGCTGAGGCAGGAGAATTGCTTGAACCTGGGAGGCAGAGGTTGCAGTGAGCTGAGGTCACACCACTGCACTCCACCCTCAAAAAAAAAAAAAAAAAAAAAAGCGCTGGAGAAAATTATCTCAAATGTACTAAAAAGAAAAAAAAAAAAACTCGTTTTCCCACACCTGAAGATGATAAAACAAGGCATTAAAATAGGCACAGAGTGATGACTCCTGGTGTAATGCAGGCTGTTTCTTTTGGTTTCCCTGTAAGGTATCCTGCCAGCTCCCAGCTGGGACTCACGCATCCTCCACATTCCTCCCTGCCCGAGGCATGGCTTCTTTGATACTGTGAGGAGTGCATGGAAGGAATAAGGGCACTGCGATCCACTGCCATTACAGAAAAGCGGCTGTCCCTGTCACTGACGCCTAAGAGTAGTCTGGCACTATTGAAAAAGCAGTGTAGTGCTGTATAACCCTGATTATGTCAACTTCGTGTGGATAATTCAGGTGTTGTTTTCTTTACAGGATTTTACCCATACCTAGTTTTCGTGTTTCCCTTCCAGAGGAAAAAAGAAACAAAGGCCAATCTAAACATATATGGAGTTTATATAGTCAGTATGTTTACTTGGTAGATCAATTGATCAGTAATAACTTTGCACTTAGCATGACCTAGCTAATGATGCTATTTCTATCATTATTAAATGTTCCCTATTTTGATAATCAATTAAGTCAACAATATTTAGAATTTTGTTGCTCAGACTGAGACATTGGGAAAAAAAAATCAGCCAGGGAAAATAAAGGCCCCAGAGTAGAGGCTCAGTTGGGAGCAGGCTGTGGCTGGAGGATTGGAGTGGAAGCCACAGGAACAGGGAGAGGCTCCCATGCTGGCTCAGGGAGGCATGCTCCAGCAGGTGCTGTATCTCTTCTTTGCTCAGACACCTAATGGTTGGAACAATTGTCTTTTTCTTTTTCTTTTTTGAGACGGAGTTTCCCTCTTGTAGCGCAGGCTGGAGTGCCGCGGGGTGATCTCGGCTCAATGCAACCTCTATCTCCCAGGTTCAAGTGATTCTCCTGCCTCAGCCTCCTGAGTAGCCAGGATTACAGGTGCCACCACACCCAGCTAATTTTTTTTTTTTAATTTTTAGTAGAGACAGGGTTTCACCATGTTGGCCAGGCTTCAACTCCTGTCCTCAGCTGATCTACCCACCTTTTTATTTTTAAAAAATCTGCTGTAAAAATATGCTTAGTGAGGGGTACATATGCATGCTGGGCAGAGAGAATTTAAATAGGCTTTTCATCAATTACTCAAGTTAGTCCAAAAACTGTTCTAGAAATAAGCAACATTGGAAGAGGAAAGCCCACGCTAGCCTTTGACATCTGAGTTACTGTGGGAAAACTGCCTGCCTCCAGGGCTCTTTTTTTTTCTAATCTTGACATGAGGAAATTGGAGTAAGAAACTCTAATACCCATTTGCATTTTTACACTTACTGGTTCTGGATCTTCTTACCTACCTGTAGTGCTGAGCCAGTTTCTGCAGAGAATCTAATATGCATATTACCATCAGCCCAAAAAGGCAGACCTGCTGGGAGAGTGGAGGAAGGACAGACCCTCATTACGTAATCTCCAAGGAGACACCTTTAGAAATTCTGGCTACTTAACTTAGAAAGTTAATTGCTCAAATGAAATTATCAATTTCTAATACATAGTTCAACAATTCATGCATTTATTCAGCAGTTATTTAGTGGATGTCAAATGGTCTCTGTGTTCAAATATTTGAACTCTAGGAGCGGGGGTACTATTTAGCCATCATAAGACAATATTGCATTAATAGCAAATAATCTGGTTAGTTCAGGAAAAAGGAGAGTTCATCTAGACGTGTGTATTTCATAAGGTCCCAATGGGGAGAATGGCACTGATACTCGGTCTTAGAGAATGCATGTGACTTGAATAAGTAGGGGAGAGTTCAGAGGACATTCCCTGGGAGCTGAGTAGCAAAGGGGGACAAACCTTCTCTAGGCAGAATGTGGCTGCCAATCTGAACACAACAGAAGCTTCCTCTGGGCCAGTGGAATGGTACTGTGGGAAGAGAACTTTGGCACCCACTCTAGAGACAGGTTATGTCAAGCTAAACTGTTGGTGGTTACCCACCCATAATGATCATGCACACACGGCACATCTTCCTTGAGAGGAAACTGCAGTGTTCGTACCTAGTTTCAGTATCATTTTAAACCTTTACTAGTTTGACTTGGTCATAAAAATTAAGTTTAGAAACCTCTACTTTGTGCCCTTTTTGTAGAAAAGAAATAAAGCATTTCAAAATGTTAACAAAGTGAGCGGGATCCAATATATTAAACACAAAAACCTTAATGAATAGTAGGTACAGTGCAATCTTCCCAGCTATGATTCCTGGATATTTTTTTGATCGAATTCAGATCAGTCATTCTAGACAAAGGAAGGGAAGGAAAGTATTGAATGAACAAAAGTCCAAGCTAAGAAGTCAGCAAAGCCTTTTACATTCAAATTGTAAGAAATAGTTTGTGTCAACAGAATGAAGGATGAAAACAATATGATCATTTCAACTGATGCTGAAAAAGCATTTGGTAAAATTCAACATTGCTTCATGATAAAAACCCTCAAACAACTGGGTATAGAAGGAACATAACTCAAAGTAATAAAAGCCATATGCAACAGACCCATAGCTAGTATGATACTGAATGGGGAAAAGTTGAAAGCCTTTTTTCTAAGATCTGAAACACAATAAGGATGACCACTTTCACCACTGTTATTCAACATAGTACTAGAAATCCTAGAACAATCAGACAAGAGGAAGATATAAAGAGCATCCAAATTGGAAAGGAAGAAGTCAAATTATCCTTGCTTGCTGATGATGTGATTTTATATTTGGAAAAACCTAAAGACCCCACTAGAAGCCTATTAGAACTGATAAACAAATTCAGTAAAGTTGCAGGATACAAAATCAACATATAAAAATCAGTAGCATTTCTATATGCCAACAGTGAACAATGTGAAAAAAAAATGTAGAAAGTAATCCCATTTACAGTAGTCATATATAAAATTAAATACCTAGGAATTAACTTAACCAAAGAAGTGAAAGATCTCTGTAATGAAAATAGTAAAACATTGATGAAGGAAATTGAAGAGGACACCAAAAATTAGAAAAATATTCCATGTACATGGATTGGAAGAATCAATATTGTTAAAAATGTTCATACTATCCAAAGCAATCTACCGATTTAATGCAATCCCTATCAAGATACCAATGATTTTCTTCACAAGAATATAAAAAACAATTCTAAAATTTATATGGAACCACAAAAGGTCTAGACTAGCCAAAGCTATCCTAAGCAAAAAAAAAACAAAACTGGATAAATCACATTACCTCACTTCAAATTATACTACAGAGCTATAGTAACCAAAATAGCATTGTACTGACATAAAAATGGAACCAGTGGAACAGAAGAGAGAACTCAGAAACAAATCCACACACCTACAGTAAACTCATTTTTTACAAAGGTGTCAAGAACATACACTGAGGAAAAGATAGTCTCTTCAATAAATGGTGCTGGGAAAACTGGATGTCAATATGCAAAAGAATAAAACTAGACCCCTATCTCTCACCATACACAAAAATCAAATCAAAAGACATTAAAGAAGTAAAACTAAGACATCAAACTGTGAAACTACTACAAGAAAACATTGGGGGAAATCTCCAGGATATTGAATCTCCAGGTCTGAGCAAAGACTTCTTGAGTAATACCCCACAAACACAGGCAACCACAGCAAAAATGGACAAAAAGAACCACATCAAGTTAAAAAGCTTCTGTACAGCAAATGATACAACCAACAAAGTGAAGAGACAATCCACAGAATGGGAGAAAATATTAGCAAACTACCCCTCTGACAAGGGATTAATGACCAGAATCTATAAAGAGCTCAAACAACTCTGTAGGAAAAAAATCTAATAATCCAATCAAAAAATGGGCAAAAGATTTGAATAGACACTTCTCAAAAGAAGACATACAAATGGCAAACAGGCAGATGAAAAGGTGCTCAACATCATTGATCATTAGGGAAGTGCAAGTAAAACTGCAATGAGATATCATCTAATCCCAATTAAAATGGCTTATATTCAAAAGACGTAATAATAAATACTGACAAGGTCGCGGAGAAAAGGGAACACTTGTACACTGCTGGTGGGAATGTATATTAATACAACCACTATGCAGTATAGTTTGGAGGTTCCTCAACAAACTAGAAGTTGAACTACCATATAATCCAGCAATCCCATTGCTGGGAATATGCTCAAAGCAAAGGAAATCAGTATTGTAGAGATATCTGTACTCCTACGCTTGCTGCAGCACCGTTTGCAATAGCTAAGATTTGGAAACAACCTAATATATATATTCAGGTGCAATCCTGAACCCACCTTTTGAAGGATACCCTTCACAGGCTCAGAAATCTGAACGAAGTGGGACACTGAGAGTCAGCATACTTTCTTCAGAGCTCAATAAACAGATTTCCCCAAAGCCCACCGCTGAAAGTGATCACCGAGGGGGAAGCAGGGTGAAATAACGAGGGACTCAGTGATCTCCAGACCCCAGCACTAAGGATTTATGGCTAAGTGCTATTACAGTAAACCACATACACTTCCTATGTATTGAAAGGGAGGGGAAGGCTGTATACAGTGGCTCATGACAGTAATCTCAGCACTTTGGGAGGCTGAGGCAGGAGGATCATTTGAGCCCAGGAAGTCGAGGTTGCAGTGAGCTGAGATTACACCACTGCACTCCAGCCTGGGTGACAGAGTGAGACCCTGCCTCTAAAAACAAAAACAAACAACAACGAATGAAAGAAAGGAAGGAAGAAAGAAAAGGAGAAATAAGTTACCAATGAAAAGACAACGACAGATTTACTAAAAGTATTTTGGAGATGGCATATCCAAATAGAACTGCTTCACAGCACTTTCTCTGCCTTACTCCCCTCCCCCCCGGCCCTGCCTTTGTTATTCTCATTTTTGTTTAGTTAATAATTTATTCAATACATGCATCATAAATAATTAAAATGAATAATGAATAATGAAAATGAACCAACATGGAATCTACTACAGAGGCCTTCATTGGAAAAATAATAAAAGCAAAAGGCAGATGAAAAAAAATACCATGCAAGAGAAATTAACCAAGGAAACAGAAGAATTCTAATAGCTCTTTCCTTTCAAAGACAACTCTGCCTCTCCACTCCCAAGAAGTCACAAAGCCAAGGGCTTAAATAGTTATTAAAATGTAGTAGAAGATTATCTAGCTGGCCCTTTGGAAACAAAGGTAATAGAAGATTTTAGAAAATAATAGAAGATTAAATGAACCGACAGAACTCCAATAATAAAGGAAAGCAAAATATAAAAACATTATAAAGATAAAAAGCAACAAACAACAAAATAGAATTAAAAAACTAAAATATGAGGAAACAGCTGTAATGAAGTCATATACAATAAAATGTAAAAGAAAAACTACAAAAATAATTAGTAATAAATGTGAAACAAAGAGTTCAAATGTGAAACAAAGATGTTCCTGAAAAATAAAGCAGTTTTTTCAAAAATGGAATAGAAGAAAAAAAGGATTACATAACCATCCAGATACAGAACACAAGTCAGGGTCTTGAGGAAAAGCATCTGGCTAGCCTCAAAAACATGCACAGTAAGACTAAGTGCCAGAAGACAGGACAGCAATGTGTAGAGCTTATAACCCATGAATTTTATAGCCAGTTTAGTTTCCTTACAGTTACAAGGAGATCAGACATTTTTCAACATTAAAAGCTAAAGGGAGATAATGATAATTATTGCTGTATAACTAAACATCCCAAATGTAGTGTCCTTAGAAACCCCAACTTTTATTTTGCCCATGACTCAGACCTGGCTGGCTGGTATAACTCACTTCTGCTTTACCCGGCATCAGCTAACGAAGCCTGGAGGCCAGGGGCTGGATCGTCATCTGTGAGTTGGAACTGCTGGGGCTCATCTGTTCTCTCTCCATGGTGGCTCCGATATGGTGGCTTCAGAATAGCCTGACTTGCTACATGTCAACCCAGGGCTTCAAGTCGCAGGTCACGAAGGAGAGCATCAGGTAGTAGCTGGAGCTGCATCAGCCCATGTTGTCTACCATGCCATCATTCCTGGCAGTCACAGAGGACTACCCTGATTCAAGGGAATAGGAAATAGATTCTGCTGGAGAGGGAATGCCAAGGTTCTGAAATAACATGTAGGCTTCAAATATTGATGCAATCTACCTTAATAATATTGAAAATTCTCAACTGTACAATGAAATTCAACCAAGAATCAAATTGAGTAGAAAATCCACAGTACAAAAAATGCCCATGTGAAGGTTTAATACATTAGCTATTGGATTGAGATGATTCAACATCTGACTCCTACCATCCTACTTTGTCTGAGTCTTCTTCAGTTCTTGATTCATCCTTCATCCAATCAAGACTCCAGGGTCAACCACCTCAATGAATCTCTTAAAATATCCTCAATTCCTTTTTTCCCTTCTTTTCCAGATGTCACACAAAACCTCAACCCTGGGTCAATTTAACTTTTCTCTTCTCCACTCTTCCCCCAAGTTTATTAAGAACTGTTGGAAAAAATCATGAATTTTGGGCCGGGCACAGTGGCTCACACTGGTTAGTATACCTGTTAATATACCAGTTAATAAGCACATTATATCCACTCTGATGCTTTTAAATGTTAAAAAATATCATATACAGTAAAAAAATGTTTTCTTTAAAGAATTCCTTATTACTCTTTCTGCACCACTTATAAAATATCTTTTTTTTGTATTTTAAGGTGTAGTTGAGTTATCTGAATACATAAGTTAATATTGAATATTCTACTCTCATTAGTAACTTAATTATTCAATTTCTCTACTAAAAAATACAAAAATTAGCTGGGCATGATGGCACATGCCTGTAATCCCAGCTACTCAGGAAGCTGAGGTGGAAGAATTGCTTAAAAGCGAGAAGCAGAGGTTGCAGCAGTGAGCTGAGATCACACCACTGCATTCTAGCCTGGGCAACAGAGAGAGACTCTGTCTCACAGAAAAAAAAAAAAAAAAGAATTTTATAGCCAGTTTAGTTTCCTTACATTGTTTTATGTTTACCATAACACAATCCAGATTATAGTCAGTAAATTCATAGTCCTCAACCTTGAGTAGGTCTTCGAAGCTGCCTACAACTCCGATTTACGTCTGTTTCTCCATGACAATTACATCAAGTCTTTTATACTAACTATACTCACACCTTCTAGCCCACACCCACTCTCAGTGGACAGCACACTCAAATTCACAGAGAAAACAGAGACCCTCAAATAGATGCACCCTCCACTCCCTTCCATTATGTTTAGAATCTTGGCTGAAGGTGGCAGTGATGAGGGTGAGGAACAATGATCCATGCCCACTCCAGACCCAGTGCTGTAAACCACCTCTCCTGCTTCTCAGAGTGGGTGCTATTGGCATTTTGGATAGGGTGATTTTCTTGTGTTAGATTTTCCCACACATTGTAATACTTTTAGCATCTCTAGCCCTAGAACAACATAATCCATTAGCAACTCAAGTCACTGAAATATGCAGCACATATCCTGGGATATTTATAAAAGCCCCTCAAGGATTGGGGCTTGGTTGAGATTTTCAGACTGGCAAGCCCTTCGTGTTGTAGATGAAGAAACCGAGTCTCCAGAGCACCCAAATCAGTTTCCCAAGAGCATGGCTTAACAGCATCGGGGCCAGCAGCCAGGTGTACCATGCCCCAGGCTCCTTCCACTAGGCAACAGGGTCTGCTCCGCTCCATAGCTGAAACTGTTTATGTTAAAAATTGTACTAAAGGATGTCAAAATAATACCATATCCAATGAAAAGGAGCAAACCTTTATAAGTAAATAAATAAATCTGAAAGGAGAGGTGTGCGTACCTTAAATATTAATGTCAAACAAATGTTCATTCTGAAAATGTCTATATTAATGTTTTCTCCTCAAATGGAAAACCTTATACTGGTTAATAAGCACATTATATCCACTCTCATGCTTTTAACTGTTAAAAAAATCATATTCAGTAAAAAAGATTTCTTTAAAGAATTCCTTATTACTCCTTCTGCACAGCTTATCAAATATTTATTTATTTATTTATTTTGAGACAGAGTCTCGCTCTGTCACTAGGCTGGAGTGTAGTGGTGCGATCTCAGCTCACTGCAGCCTCCACCTCCCAGCTTCAAGGGATTCTCCTTCCTCAGCCTCGCAAGTACCTGGGACTACAGGCAGACACGTGCCACCATGCCCAGCTAATTTTTTTGTATTTTAGTAGAGACAGGGTTTCACCATGTTGGCCAAGATGTTCTCAGTCTCCTGACCTCATGATCTGCCCACCTCAGCCTCCCAAAGTGTTGGGATTACAGGTATGAGTCACCACGCCCAGCCCACTTATCAAATATCTCATTTATTTTGTATTTTATTTTAAGGTATAGTTACTTATCTGAATAGATGAAGTAATATTGAATCTTCTACTCTCATTGGTAACCTAATTCTTCTATTTCTCTGATTTTTCTTTCATGGTATGTCATCAAAGGGACTACCATTTTAACTAAATACATCATCATATATGAGAAAAATTGCATATTGATAGAATTTCTGTAATTTCTTTTACTTTATTTGACATATTTTATACTAAAAAAGTCAATGTAACTGATAAGACTTCTTATTAAATTGCCTACTTTAACAAACGTATTACGCCTACAATTTTAAACAATTTTGAAGTCCTGGTACAATCTAGATAGTGTTTTTGAATTTGATTCTGAGTGGACAGCTTTAGGAGGGAGAATTATTTAGTCACAATATGAAATAGATCACAGCACTGGTTGGACCCTACTTCTTAACTTCAGAGGCTCTTCATATACCTAACTCAGCAAATCACTGTTGAGCATTTGAAATCATGAGCTAGGCCCATCCTCACTCCCCTTCCTGTCCCACATGAGATGAGGAAATACCCAAACTACTTTCTTTCCAAATCTGAGCTGTCTTTTTGTTATCTCAATCATCTGACCAGATTTCCTTATGTGCTCACTCCACTCATTCGTCCCCCTTTTTCTCTCATGGATACATCCCAGCCTTTTACATCAGAAATGTGCTCAGTGTTCTCCCTCCCCAGTCTTCTGCTGCCCTCGCTTTCATTTATTCCTTTAATGACTATCCCTTCTCTTTTCCCTAGTTCTTCGACAACAATTTGAGAAAGTCCAACATGAACTTCAAAGCCCTGCTGATTATGAACGCTTCTTTCAGTGTTTCCCTGCTCACCATTCAGAATTGGTGCACCACCTAGAAAAATACCTTTTAGACAGTAGTTACCGAGGGATTGTTTTTGGAGTTGGTAAAATAAAATACACTCCCTGGTTCTCCTTATAATCACGAAAATAATTTGCTATAAAGCAATTTCAATAAAGCAGTAATAGAAATACAAATATCAGGAAGGCTCAAGTCGTTCTGAGCAGGATCTAGGCACACTCAGGGAAGGAAGATGAATTTAAACTGTGCCTTGAGGATAAATAAGGATGCTGCTGATGGTGCCAAAGGTGGAGAGAAGAGGACAGTAAGACACACAGCATGAGCCATGAGCAAAGGCATTGAAGTATGACATCCATGAGTCATTCAGTGTATTTAAAGATAAAATATTTACATACATTTTCCAGGTGTTACCTGGTCCTTAAATGATCTTCACAGTCCTTCAGTATATAACATGTAGGATTGTTCAGTTTTTGTTGTTATTGTTGTTGTTGTTTTGTTGTTGTTTTGAGACACAGTCTCACTCTGTCTCCTAGGCTGGAGTGCAGTGGCACGATCTCAGCTCACTGCAACCTCTGTCTCCCGGGTTCAAATGATTCTCCTCCCTCAGCCTCCTGAGTAGCTTAGATTACAGATGTATACCACCACACCCGGCTAATTTTGGTATTTTTAGTAGAGACAGGGTTTCACCGTCTTGGCAAGGCTGGTCTTGAACTCCTGACCTCGTGATCCACCCGCCTTGGCCTCCCCGTTTAGTTTTCATTTACATGCTGTCTCTGTAAAACTGTCATACTCACCTCAAGTGACCATGGAAGAGGGCCTGGGGGGAAGCACATAGAGCAAGCTGCAGGTCAGCTTTGTGCCTCAATTTTCTAATTCACGTATTATGAGTGGCAGAGTTCCATATATTCATTCTCATCCTAACATATTACACGGAAGCAAGATTGTAAAGAAGGAACACTTGCCTACCTTTAAATACAAAGCGTGATCAATATTTACCAAAAAGAATCTTGCAGCTGTTGTGAACAACCAAATTCAGGTAGAACAGTTAGTAGTAACAGCTATTAAGAAAACAAATGGTCTATTATTCACATTGGAACTCCTGTGACTCTTCAGAATATGATAAATGCATGACCCTCTAAGTGTATGTGCAAAAAATAAATCTTTTAGTGGGCTTTCAAAAATACTTCTAATTTAGAGTTTCTGGCTCAGCCTCTTAACTTCCATTCATTCATAATTCATTCATCTAGAATAATATTTATTAGAATCTACCTCTATATGAGGTCTTTTCTAGGAGTCAGGGATGAAGTGGAGAATAAGGTAGACCAGGTCCCTGCCCTCATAGCAACCACATTCTAGGACAGCAAAAAAGATTTGCTTTTCAAGCCCCCTAAGATCTCTAATTATTTTCTTGGTTTTCCATATGGTTGTTGAGATACCAAACAAGATTTGTTTTTGGTGTATATGCTTTCTATTCCTTAAAAATTTAGTGCATTAGCAAAACACGTTCACTAAAGCAAATAATTTTTCTTGGTTGATAAATTTGGTTATTCTTATCAAAGAAATAGAGACCTTCTTTCAGTAAACTATAAACACTTTCAACAAGTAACTAATCAGAGTTTATGGTGAGTTTTTTCCAAGTATGCACAAGGTATAGTGGCAAACTCAGTGATTATAAGGTAAACCATAATGATGACATATTTTGAAATATTTCTTTATTTAGTACCTTGAATGTGCAACACACTATCCCAAAAAAAGCAGTGAGGATTCAAAAGCACTGAGAGAGATTTCCCTGTGCAGCACTGCACAACGTCGTACTTCCGTGGGGTTGGTGTTTTTCTCCAGGAGCGTCTACCAGCACAGCATCTTCATCAACAATATCCTAAAATTCAACCCTTTGTGGTTACAACACCGCCTTTCCAAAGTCATACCAGCTGGATCTAGCACACAGTTCTTGGCACAGTTTCTTACCCAGCTACCAGCATTGTCTTTCTGTGTTGTCTGCAAGCTATATGCGAGAAAAACCAGGCATCACACGTGGCAATCACGTGGCAGTTTTGTCACGACGCTGGTCTACTGATAAGTCATCTCCAAGCACGCACCGCCAGACACAGAGGGCTTGTGGCTGACTCACAATAGATATTCTCGGTCACGGAAAGAAAGTAATTTTCTTTTCCTGATCTTTAAAGTGATTTTCTTTTTCCTGATTCTATCAGGAAGGGTGTTAAATCCTATTGAATAATAATTTATTGAGAGATTCATGTGATTTTATTTAATTCATCTAATCAAGTGAAACATCTATTGACAGATCTCCCAATAACAAACCATAGTTTTGCTCATGGAATTGAACCCAGAATCATGGTGTATTTTAAATTGCAGTATTCTGTGAAAGGCCTGTGTATTATTTTTAATCATATTTATCTTTTATAGGCTTTGGTCTTTTTTGTTATTAAAAAAATTATGTTGGTTTTTGAAAGGTTTTGAGAGGATGAGGCCTTGATGAGTCCACCTGATCCCCGTCCCCACCCTAATCCTTTTCTTCCCCTTGCAGTGCTTTATACTTGCATCCTTAATTTCCAGGCTCTTTTTGTCAGGCCCTCGCAGCTTGTGTAGTTTCTAAGGAGGATCACGTGGATGATCTTCAATGACTTTCACTAACCAGCACTTGGCCAAGCGTGTGTTCTTGGCCCTGCCTAGTGGCTGGGGCAGGCTCAGACCTTCTCTCACCATACTCCGGATGTGCTTGTGGGGTTTGCGGGATTTGCTCAGTAGGTTAAGTGCAAACCGGTGATCGAGTCTCTTAACCCAATCTCACGGGATTGCCTTTGGTAGTAATTAGTTCCCACTTTTAGTTTTCTCTGTTAATGCGGATGTTCTCCCACGTAATAGTTATTTCAAAAGAAACTGGGAGGGGGGACACCAGCCATAGTTCTTGTTTAGAAATTTCTGTTTTGCCACAAAACTCTTCCAACGGTTTTACTTAGCTGATCTTTCAGTCGAAGAGAAATTAAACCAAAAGCTAATTTCATTTAGGTCCTCTACCATGCTATATTATCATCCAGGCTCAGAGTTTTGTACCTTTTGGCATCAAGCCATTGGGACTAAGTAGTCACTGCTTTACATAAGGTGTTGGGTATGAACACGATAGCTATGGCTCTTGCCTGTATTAGTAATTACGCCCACATTGGCCTGGTGCAGTGGCTCACACCTGTAATCCCAGTGCTTTGGGAGGCCAGCCTAGGAGGATTGCTTGAGGCCAGGAGTTCCAGACCAGCCTGGACAACATAGCAAGACTCCATTTCTACAAAAAATAAACAAATTATCCAGACATGGTGGTGCATGCCTGTGGTCCCAGCTACTCCAGAGGCTGCAATGAGAGGATCTTTGAGGGTAGGAGTTTGAGGCTGCAGTGAGCTTTGATTATGCCACTGCACTCCAGCCTGGGCCATTAAGTAAGACTCTGTCCCTGAAGAAAAAAAAAGGACAGAAAGAGATTATCCAAACACACACACTGACAAAGTACTTTGGCATGCTAGTCATTTTTTTCTGAAGAAGTTTAATTTCCCCTGTGGTCTCCTGGTTATCTTTCTCAGTATTGATGACTGAATATTGTCAACGTGTTCTGAGACCTAAAAGGCCTACTTGGAAAACAATAGAAAACAAGCAACTAATATGAACAATAATTAATGTTATATTTAGATGTTTTTATGTATGTGTGTGTGCATAAAACCTAGTTAAGCAGCCCTAAATGCCGTTATTAAAAAATGGCAAGAAACATTCACAGAACCCTCGTGGTTGAATATCAATGTGGGAATACTTACATCACAATTTTCTGAAATTATGAAAGCATACATACAAGAATCTAAAATGTTCTCAACATTTTCTCACAGCATTATCTCAGTCATATCTTATATAGCCATATGTGAACTTTGTATAGTAATAGTTTCTGAAGGAATAGGAAAGTACAAGTGATTAGCGTTACAGTCAATGCTTCAAGGTGTAGTTGGATAACTGCTTGCAGAAGAATGGGAGGGCTTTTTAAAAATTCACATTCCTGAATCCTGCCCATGCCAACTGAGCCAAAACCCTGAAAACAGCACCTTGTCATCTGCATTATATAAGCTCACTGGCTGAATTTTATGTGCATTAAAATTTGAGAACTATTGGGTTATATATTATTGTGGAAAAAGCAAAGTCAGTGTATGAGTCCATTTTCAAACTGCTATAAAGAACCACCTGAGACTGGATAATTTATGAAGAAAAGAGTTTTAATTGACTCACAGTTCCACATGCTTAACAGGAAGTATGGCTGGGAGGCCTCAGAAAACTTACAGTCATGGTGGAAGGTGAAGGGGAAGCAAGGACCTTCTTGACATGGCAGCAAGAGAGAGAGAGCAAAAATGGAGGTGCCACAGTTTTAAACCATCAGGTCTCACGAGAACTCACTCACTATCACGAGAACAGCATGGGAGAAACTACCCCCACGATCCAATCACCTCCCACTGGGTCCCTCCCCCAACATGTAGGTATTACAACTTGACATGAGATTTTGTTGGGGACACAGAGCCAAACCATGTCAATCAGCTGTCAGAACTTAAGTACCATATCCCTTTATTTTTTTCTTTCCTCTATTCAAGAGAAAGATGTTTTCCTCAGGTTTTTCTTAATGCTACAAAACAACAACAACAACAAAAAAGAATCAGACAACCTGTTAGATTCCCCTGCTTCAATTCCAGGCAATTTCATAGCTGAAAATGGCCTTGGTTCTAGTAGAATTACAGTCACATAATTTAATCTAATTCTTTCCTAATGGGTTCATGTGGTACCAATTACGTTTAGTTACAACTAAAGCCATCATAATCAAACAAGTGATTCTCTGTCCTGTGAACTCCTTAAATCCATACTCCAGATAGTCATGAGTAATGCAACTAATCCAACAACATTTATGAAACACTAAAACAACTGGACTAATATGCAAAAAAATACTTGGTGTAAAAAATTGGATAAACTCACTTGACATTTGCAGGTAAAACAACAGAGGAAATCAATAGACTCTCTTATTAATAAAAGGGTATGATAAATCCAAATTGGTCTCAAATTTTAAATATCCTTATTTTGTCATTGATGGTTATTTAGGTTTAAGACAAGCTAGTGCTTCCTTTAAATTCTTTTGATGATGAAACGCCAAGTGAGTAAGTTGATGGTAGAGCCACAAAGTATTGCTTTGCAAGACAACTTCTTGTTTTTAAGCATAAACATTCCAAATCTCCATTTATATGAAAGCAAGTAACACACAAATTGCACACTAAGTACTCTCTATTTTTAACTGTGCAACACAAGATGTTCCTCAAGAAGGTAACTTCAGTTCCAATTGTTTGTTCTGTGAGAACTTGGAGATAGGGCTGGTAAATTGTTAAAAGTGTGTGGTATCTTTTGTCATTTCTCAATTTGTTAAATTACAAAGGACGAGGTTTTTGATAGACTACTGGGTGGCCAATCTGATTGATAAGCTCAAAGACAAGTCTGATCCTCAATTACACATTTTTAATCTTCTAGGCCAGAGGGTTAGTCTTTTCTTTAGCTTCCTTTTTAATTAATTTTATTAATCTGTTGCAGATGTTCTTCTGATATATCCACGTAGGTCAAGGAAGGCGGACATGAAAGCTAATGTCGGCTGAGTGTGGTGGCTCACGCCTGTGATCCCAGCACTTTGGGCAGCCAAGGCAGGTGAATCATGAGGTCCAGAGATTGAGACCATCCTGGCCAACATGGTGAAACCCTGTCTCTACTAAAAATACAAAAAAAAATTAGCTGGGCATGGTGGTGCTCGCCTGTAATCCCACGTACTTGGGAGGCTGAGGCAGGAGAATCTATTGAACCTGGGAGTCAGAGGTTTCAGTGAGCCAAGATCATGTCACTGTACTGCAACATGGTGACAGAGTGAGACTCTGTCTCAAAAAAAAAAAAAATACCGCTAATACCTTGGCACAGGAGTATGTCTAAAGCCCGTAACTTAAAATCAGACAGACTAAACTTCACGTAAACTTCATACACCTTGGTATCACTCATCCACAAAACGTCTACCATCTCACTACTTCCAGACACTCCAACTTTAGAATCCATGCCTTATACAAGGCGATTTCCACCTCTTGCTTTCTCAAGACACTTCCCTACTTTTAGGTGTAAAAGGAGCAGTAAGGAGTTTAACCTGATAAACACTCATTTCTGCTAATATGCTAGCCCCTCAGGAAACAGTCTTAAATCATTATAAAATTTGCATTTCTTACATTTTAGGTGCAATTTAGATCAGTGGGGGAAAATCTATTAAGGTCAGCCTTTCATTTTTGGTGTCACAGATTGTTTCGCAAAGATGATAGCAGTTCCAGCTAAGAGCTCCAAGGGGCGAGTTCCCTCAACACACCAGAATGCACAGGATTAAAAGAAAAGCTTCCCAAAAACATGGTAACCAGTAAACTCAGATTAGGTTGAATCTTCTAACCCAAGCAAAAAGGCATTATCTTACTTCCATCCTTATTAAAATCTTGGTGTTTGTTTTATAGTTTTAGTCTTTAAGCTCACAAAACCTAAAGGATTTTTGAATAATTCCCAGTAGTTTTACCATGTATAAAAACTGCCTTCAATTTTATAAGCTTCTTTGATCTCTCCTAGGCCAACATGCTGGGGGGATAAATATGAAAATTTAAAAGGAAATTCTCAGCCAGTAAGAAAAGACAAAGATTAATTCACTATGTTACTGTACATCAACAATTCCCACAGCTCTATTATCACGTTATGATACCATCTGCTGACCATCATTCCTCCTTCTAGAAAGGCTTTAGAGGTAAAAAGTTAACTAAGAAAGAGAAAAGGAAGTTTTTAGCTTGTCCTCACAGAGATGACGAGTGGGAAAGAAGATGAAGACGTTTATTATTGAAAAATAGGAACTGGATCAGTACTAGTCACACTAAACAGACTAATGCTTGTTTTTCCAAAGTATTTCTTGGTATTTAGAGTTGCATCCCTGTTCTCTGCTAACCCTGAGCTAGGCGCAGCCTCTGGGGTTGGGTCTGAGCAGGATCAGAACTCCACTAGCACCCTAGTTTCTTTCAGTCTTAAGCATCCTGTTTTTCCGAGGCAGCCAGAGTCTCCCTGATATCTTTTCTGCTTTTTTTTCTCTAATGTGGAAACAGGGTTGTACTCTACAACTCTATTGGAGCACAGTGGCACAATCATGGCTCATTGCAGCCTGGACTTCCTGGGCTCAAGGAATCTTTCTGCCTCAGCCTTCTGAGGAGCTAGAACCAAGAATCTTGTGGCCATTCCTTTATCTTATGATGGTGGCTTCAGTTCTCAGACAGTGGCCTTTCATTAGTCTTACAAAGGCAGTTTCAGTTCCCAAATAAGGAGTGAGTCAGTCTTAGGGGTGCACTATTAGAATCCTTGCTTCAAAGTTAAACCAGAAACTAAGTTCTTCCCATGGCCAATGTATTAGTTCATTTTCACACAGCTGATACAGACATACCCAAGACTGGGTAATTTACAAACAAAAGACATTTAATTGGACTTACAGTTCCATGTGGCTGGGGAGGCCTCACAATCGGAGCAGAAGGCAAGGAGGAGCAAGTCACATCCTTCGTGGATGGCAACAGGCAAAGAGAGCTTGTGCAGGGAAACTCCCCCTTAAAATACCATGGATCTTGTGAGACTTATTTGCTATCATGAGAACAGCATGGGAAAGACCCGCCCCCATGATTCAGTCATCTTCCCTCAGGCCCCTCCCACAACAAGTGGGAATTATGGGAGCTGCAGGATGAGATTTGGGTGGAGACACAGAGCCCAACCAGATCAGTTATCTTGGCCCATGCCTAGGAATGAGCGAGGACAGGCAGCCTGTGAGGCTAGAAGCAAGATGGAATCAGCCATGATAGACTTACCTTGCTGTCATAATCTTTGCAAAGGTAGTTTCAATTCTGTCTACATCATTGCAAGTTGCCATTTCACTCAATTTTCCTAAAAATTGTCCTAATTTAAACATCGCCTTTTTTTCCCCCCGGGACTCCGACACTACCAGTTCACTACACTGTGGCCCTCCCAATGAAATCCTCAAGCCCTCAAATTCAGCTCTCACCTGCAGAGCATCCAATCAGCTTTTTAGTGGTTCATCTTCAACCAGAAAATGGCCGAGAATCAATCACAGGACACATGAAAAATCTTCCAGCATGAAAGACAGATCAAAACGAAGAGGAAAAAGATACAAGGAGATGATGTGAGAAGAAAGGAAGAAGAGAGCCAACATCTGTCCAACAGAAAATTTACATTATTGTAAAAACAGTAAGAATATAGAGATGCTGCTAAAATCTTCCATAAAGAAAAACAAGTCACATCAGAAACCAGGAGGGTGGCCATCTTCTCAACAACTTTGGAGAAATTCCTTACATTTGTGTAGAAGAATGACTTGCAGCCTAGAATTTTATAATTAACCATACAATTAATCAAATGTGAGAATGGGATTAAAACATTCATAGACAGGTAATTGCTCAAAACTTTGCTGCAGTAGGCAGCTTCTAAGATGACCCCAAAAGTCCTGACCTCCTAGTATTGACGACCTTATAGAATCACCTCCTGTTGACTGTGAGTTGGACTTAGCGACCTACTCTAATGAATGGAGTATTGGAGGAGTCATGGGACACTGCTCTAATGTTAGGCTAGAAGAAGGCTGTGGCGTCCATCGCAGGCACTCTCTGATGTTCTCTCTTGGTTTGCTTGCTGTGAGGGAGGTCGGCAGCCAGGCCACGAGGCAGCTCTCGGGAGAGACCCACACTGAGGGCTCAATGCTTGCCAAGAACCATATAAGTAAGCTTGGAGGAGTCTTAGTATTTATTTTTAATATGACATAGTTTCTCTTTCTCAGCTTGTTGTGACACTTGTAACCATCATCAGTCCATCGCCCAGTGTGCGCATCAAGTCAAAACACTGAGATATAGGGCTGCAGCAGAGAAGGGCGTTTCATCGTAGGGCTGCTGAATGAGGAGATGAGAGGAAACTCAAATTCATCTCCCTGGGGAGTTTGAGGGTGGGGTTTTTAAGAATTTTTGAGTAGGCTGAAGTGTGAGGATTATGGATTGGCTGAAGAGTTCAAGGCGAAATACTGGGACAAGAAGAGAAAGAAGCAGTTATTCTCGTGTTGATGTGGTTCCTCTGTGGGGTCTTCAGACTGATGGTGTCAACTATTCCCCTGGAATTCAGAATCTGCTTAAGCACTTCTCAAACACAAGCCTTGGGCTGGGTGCGGTGGCTCACACCTGAAATCTCAGCTCTTTGAGAGGCCAATGCGGGCCGATCATGAGGTCAGGAGATCGAGATCATCCTGGCCAACATGGTGAAAACCTGTCTCTACTAAAAATACAAAAATTAGCTGGGCGTGGTGGCATGCTTGTAATCTCAGCTACTTGGGAGGCTGAGGCAGGAGAATCGCTTGAATCTGGGAGGCGGAGGTTGCAGTGAGCCGAGATCTCGCCACTGCACTGCACTCCAGCCTGGTGACTGAGCAAGACTCTGTCTCAAAAAAACAAACAAAAAACAACCAAGCCTTATGATTCTAAAGTCAGAAATCCTACCTACAAGGAGCAGTAGGGATGCCAGCACTCAGTACCTGGTGCAACAGTCCTTTCAGTTACAAGGAAGTGGGTCAAAGCGCAGCCTGATGAATGCTTAATTACAACATTTCTGTCCAGAGTTCTTATTAACACTGTCAGGACAGCTATTGTATTAAGTGTAATCATCATGTTGAAAATTATTTAAGCTTTTCTCAAAAAGACAAACCACAGATCAGCAGACCATTTGCAAAGAATATAACTAATAGAAGGGTAATGTTCAGGATTTGTCAGAATTTGAAAAATATATTAAAAAGATAACTGGACAGAAAAATCCTCAGAACAAATAGGCAAATCACAGAGAAAAACAAAAAAGGCCAGTGAAGAGATACCTAACTTCACTAATAATCAGAGAAATAAAAATTTAAAGCTGACACCATCTTCACTCATCCATTTTGTAAACATTATGAAATCTTTTTTTTTACCAACTTGATGCTTAAAAAAGAAAAAAAGTTACCAAGTCTAACATTATCAAGTATTGTGAAGATTTTGAAAAATGGAAACACTCATCCATCACTAGTGGGAGTATAAACTGGAAAAACCATTCTGAAAGTATTTATGTTATGTCTATAAAGTTACCCCCCAAAAGTACAAGTTCTACAAAAGAACAATTTTACTTTTTATACGTTATATTAATACCGTACACATCTGCGCAATGAGACACGTGAAATAATATAGTAAGGACAAATAAAGATTAAAAATGATAGCTTAGCCTAATTCTCGCTGTTAAAAATAAGATAATAAACTTCTCCCTCTCCCTTTTCTTAGAACATTTACTTCAGAAAACTTGTCATTGTAAGTTCCTTCTCTGTCTCTTTCAAACGTACCTAAATCTTTTTCAAAGCCCGATAAACCTCTTGCCATCTTTATGATCCAGGAATGGCTTTCTCAAGCACCTGGAAATCACCTCTTTGAAATGTAAACATTGAGTGAGCCAGTGCCTCTGTGGCCCAATTTCTAGGGGAGGGTAAAAGCCTGTCTTTCGGGCATGCCTTCCTCCTAGTTGCAAAACTACCTCTTGTCATAAAAATAAATGTTTATTTTTCCATCATTTCAAAGTGATTACCAGGTGAATTTAGGGTGAACTGTTCATAATAAAGGATGCTATCACATTCTCTCACTTGAGGGCTAATTATTGTGTAACTTGAAAACATGTACGTAATAAATTGTATCTTCTCAGTTATACAAAAGGCTGAGCTGTCTTTCCGTCTTTGCAAATCTGTCTTTGTGGGTTGTCTGTGATCTATGTCACATTCTGATTTAATGCCTATTCAGTTTTTAAAAACCAGTTTCTTTCTCTACTACTTTTGTGAAGAGGTTTTCTAGATTTGGGAGATTTTGGTTTAAATTAAATTTCCCCAGTAATGTTCATTATAGCATTCTTTGTAATAGTGAAAATTATAAGTACTTTAAATATCCACTTGTAGAATGAATAAATTATCATAAAATAATACAATGCTATAATATACAGCAATTAAATAAATAAATTAGCGTACTATGTGTCAAAAATGAGTAATCTCAGAAACATAATATTCAATGAAAACATAGTTGCAGATAATACAGGTATCGTATTGTTTCCACAAAATTAAAGATACTAAATGTATTATGTATGGTTATATGCAAAAATAGTAAAGATATAAAAATACCAGTAGGGCCAGGATGGTGGCTCACGTCTGTAATTCCAGTGCTTTAGGACACTGAGGTGAGAGATTGCTTGAGCCCAGGAGTTTGAGACCAGCCTGAGCAACATAGGGAGACCCTATACCTACCTAAAAAAAAAAAAAAAAAAATTAGCTGATTGTGATTATGTACACCTGATGTCCCAGCTACTTAGGAGGCAGAGGTGGGAAGATCCCAGGAGTTTGAGGCTGCAGTGAGCTGTGATCGCCCCATTGCACTACAGCTGGAGCAGAAGAGTGAGACTCCATCTCTAAAAATAAAAATAAAAACAAATAGGAAGCATATCCACCAGTCTGCAATTGCCATTACCTGTGATGCAGAAGGGAGGGTAATTGTTTTGGGAATGAGAAAAAAGAGAGTTTTACTATATCTGTAGTATTTTATTTATTCGAATCTGAAGCAATATATAGCTAGATTGCAACATACAGGTTGTAATCTGTCTTTTAGATACAGAAAATAATATGACTTAGATTGGTGAGTGTTCATCATATTATTCTCTGTATGTTTTAAAATTTTTGTAACTATATATATATGTGTATATATATATGTGTGTGTGTGTATATATATACGTGTGTATATATATGTGTGTATATATGTGTATATATATGTGTATATATATGTGTGTGTGTGTGTGTATATATATATATATTTTTTTTTCTTTTCTTTTCTTTTCTTTTTTTTTGAGACAGAGTCTCGCGTTGTTGCCCAGGCTGGGCAATTTCAGCTCACAGCAACCTCCGCCTTCTGGGTTCAAGCAATTCCCCTGCCTCAGCCTCCCAAGTAGCTGGGATTATAGGTATGTGCCTCCATGCCAAGCTGATTTTTATGTTTTTAGTAGAGACGGGGTTTCACCATGTTGGCCAGGATGGTCTCAATCTCTTGACTTCGTGATCTGCCCGCCTTGGCCTCCCAAAGTGCTGGGATTACAGGTGTGAGCCACCATGCCTGGCCTACAGTAATATTTTAATAAACAAAAACAGAGTTCCTGGATCAAAGAAAAACCATTTTAGAAGATTTTTTTTCCAAAGTTCTACTAGTGAGTGGAAAGTATTTCAAACACATTCTCTACACACAAAATCTGGAGATCTCTCTTTACCAAGGAGGAAAGCTAGCTCTCATTCTCAAGTTGGCAGGGCAATCTCGTGATGAGAAACATTTCCTGTGGGGTTCCAGGGGCCAGTGAAGAAACCAAACAAAGTACTTGCTCCCTGGGTTACCTCTGAAGACCACAGACACTGCCGGAACATTTCCTGGTCCCTGTGACGCCATGGAACACAGTAGTCAGCTTGGGGACACTATTCCTGTTACTGGAAAGGCGTCCCAATTCAGACTCCAAAAGAGGGTTCTTAGACCTTGCCCAGGAAAGAATTAGGGGTGAGTCCATAGAGGAAAGTGAAAGCAAGTTTATCAGGAAAGTAAAGGAATAAAGAATGTCTACTCCATAGGCGGGGCAGCATGGGCGTCTCAATTGGGTATACTTACAGTTATTTCTTGATCATGTGCTAAACAAGGGGTGGATTATTCATGAGTTTTCCTGGACATAGGTGGGAATATACCCTGGAACTGAGGGTCCTTCCCCTTTTTAGACCATATAAAGTAACTTCTGGACATTGCCATGGCATTTGTAAACTGTCCAGGTGCTGGTAGCAATGTCTTTTAGCATGCTGATGCATTACAATTAGCATATCATGAGGATGACCAGAGATTACTTTCTTGGTTTTTAGTTTTTATTTTAGGTTTGGGGGGTATGTGTGAAGGTTTGTCACATAGATTAACATGTGTCACAGGGGTTTGTTGCACATATTATCACATCACTTAGGTACTAAGCTGAGTACCCAGCAGTTATCTTTTCTGCTCCTCTCCCTCCTCCCTCCTTCCCTGGTGTCTGTTGTTTCTTTCTCTGTGTTCATAAGTTCTTCTCACTTAGCTCCCCCTTTTAAGTGAGAACATGCAGTGTTTGGTTTTCTGTTCCTGTGTGAGTTTGCTAAGAATGGTAGCCTCCAGCTCCATCCTTGTTCCCACAAAAGACATGACCTCAATCTGGAGGTCACTTTCATTGCCATTTTGGTTTTGGTGGGTTATGGCTGGCTTCTTTACTGTGTCCCGTTTAATCGGCTGGATATTTTGTAACCTGTATCTTGTGCCGACCTCCCATCTCAGCCTGTGATGATGCAGTCCAGCAGATCTCAGTTATGTGAAGAAGGTCAATGATAGCTTGACGGGAATAGCATTGAATCTATAAATTACTTTGGCCAGTATGGCCATTTTCACAATATTGATTCTTCCTATCCATGAGTATGGGTTGTTTTTCCATCTGTTTGTGTCCTCTCTGATTTCCTTGAGCAGTGGTTTGTAGTTCTCCTTGAAGAGGTCCTTCATGTCCCTTGTTAATTGTACTCCTAGGTATTTTATTTTCTTTGTAGCAGTTGCGAATGGAAGTTTGCTCATGATTTGGCTCCCTGTTTGTCTGTTATTGGTGTATAGGAATGCTTACGATTTTTGCACATTGATTTTGTATCCTGAGACTTTGCTGAAGTTGCTTATCAGCTTAAGGAGATTTTGGGTGAGACAATGGGGTCTTCTAAATATACAATCATGTCATCTGCAAATACAAACAATTTGACTTCCTCTTTTTCTAATTGAATACCCTTTATTTCTTTTTCTTGCCTGATTGCTTTGGCCAGAACTTCCAATACTATGTTGAATAGGAGTGGTGAGAGAGGACACCCTTGTCTTGTGCCAGTTTTCAAAGGGAATGCTTCCAGTTTTTGCCCATTCAGTATGATATTGGCTATGGGTTTGTCATAACTAGCTTTTATTATTTTGAGTTACATTCCACTGATACCTAGTTTATTGAGAGTTTTTCTCATAAAGGGCTGTTGAATTTTGCACAAATTTACAAGAAAAAAACAACCCCACCAAAAAGTGGGCAAAGGGTATTAACAGACACTTTTCAAAAGAAGACATTTATGCAGCCAACAAACATATGAAAAAAAGCTCATCATCACTGGTCATTAGAGAAATGCAAATCAAAACCACATTAAGATACCATCTCACACCAGTTAGAATAGCAATCATTAAAAAATCTGGAGACAACAGATACTGGAGACAAGGTGGCAAAATAGGAACGCTTTTACACTGTTGATGGGAGTGTAAATTAGTTTGACCATTGTGGACGACAGTGTGACAATCCCTCAAGGAGTGAAAAATAGAAATGCCATTTGACACAGCAATCTCATTATTGGATATATACCCAAAGAATTATAAATTGTTCTACTATAAAGACACATGTACACGTATGTTCACTGCGGCACTGTTTACAACAGCAAAGACTTGGAACCAAACCAAATGCCCATCAACGATAGACTGAATACAGAAAATGTGGCACATATACACCATGAAATACTATGCAGCCATAAAAAAGGATGAGTTCATGTCCTTTGGAGGGAAATGGATGAAGCTGGAAACCATCATTCTCAGCAAACTGACACAAGAACAGAAAACCAAACACCACATGTTCTCACTCATAAGTGGGTGCTGAACAATGAGAACACACGGACACAGGGAGGGGAACATCACATAACCAGGGCCTTTTTGGGGTGGGGGGCTAGGGGAAGGATAGCAGGGGGTTGGAGGATTGGGAGAAATACCTAATGTAGATGATGGGGCAATGGATGTAGCAAACCTCCACAGCACAACAAACCTGCACATTCTGCACATGTACCCCAGAACTTAAAGTATAATAAAAAATAAAATAAAATTTATATACTATTGTTCCAATTAGTCTTCCTTTTGTCAATTGATTTTTCAGGGAACCTTTGGAGGACAAAAGGGAAATTTTATCTTATCCCCTACAAGTGGGAAGGGTGGCTATTCAGAGCCAGCTAACATAATAAAAAATCTTTAAGAAAACATGACTGGCTGAAACCTAAAGCAAAATGAAATCTTCAAGGGATCTCAGAGCTACAGAAAGTAATAGGAACGTGGTGATATCTCTTTCCTGACAAGCACACAGCCTCATCATTTTTCTGTGAGGATGTCAGAAGAGGCTCCCTGATGATTTGATCATAACTGTTGTCCTACATCATGTTCATCTGAGTGTTCCCGATGAATTAATATTTTAATGAAGTTAATATAAGGGTGGCATTGATAAAAGAGTGCTCTTGGCTGGGCGCAGTGGCTCACTCCTGTAATCCCAGCACTTTGGAAGTCTCAGGCAAGCAGATCATCTGAGGTCAGGAGTTCGAGACCAGCCTGGCCAATGTGCTGAAACCCCGTCTCTACTAAAAATACAAAATTTAGTCAGGCATGGTCGTGGGCACTTGTAATCTCAGCTACTCAGGAGGCTGAGGCAAGAGAATTGCTTGAATCCAGGAGGTGGAGGTTGCAGTGAGCCAAGATCTCGCCATTGCACTCCAGCCTGGGCAACAAGAGTGAAACTCCATCTCAAAAAAATTAAAATAATTTTTTTTTAATTAAAAGGGTGCTCTTGTCTAAAGGCAAATCTCATCAGCATAGACAAATATCAAAAAGAGTTCTATATGGTCAAAAGATGTTTATATTTTCCTGACATCTATATAACTGCTGCTCTGCATAGACATAAATTTCCCCTTCATTTAGGTGCATTAAAATTATAAAGAAAAATTTGTCTTGGAGATTTCCATTTGAAAGGTAGAAAAGAACCTTTATTCCTCTATTCTCCTAAATTCTCTGGCTGGACCCGCAAATCAAACTGACAGATTAACAAAAGAAAAACGAAGTGTTTGTTACACACATGTGTATGGGTGTTTCACAAAGAAATGAGACTCAAGGAGGTGGTCATTTAATTGAGGCTTATGTACACTTTAGGCGAAACAAAGGAAAACAGGTTTGGGACTTCTGAGTGAGGGAAGGCAAGTTATGGAAAGGAGAGGGAGGAAATGCAGGTAAATGCGGGCTGTCTTGCTATGCAGGTGAGTCTTAGGTGGAAAGAGTTGTCTCTGTGGCCAGATGCAGTGGCCATGCCAGTAATCCAGCCTTCGGGAGGCCAAGGCAGGAAGACTACTTGAGCCTACGAGTAACATTGTGATAAGCTATCACTACAAAAAAGAAAAGGATTCGCCAGATGAGGTGATGTGTGCCTACAGTCCCAGCTACGCAGGAGGCTAAGGCAGGAAGGCCGCTAGAGACCAGGACTTTGAGGTTCCAGTGAGCTGGGATGGTGCCACTGCTCTCCACTCTTTAGTGACAGAGGAAGATCTTCTCACTAAAAATAAAAATGTAAATAAATATTATTTGTTCAGGCATGGTGGCTCATTAGTATAATCCCAGCACTTTGGGAGGCTGAAGTAGGAGGATTACTGGAGAGTAGGAATTTGAGGCCAGCCCAGGCAACATAAGCAGATTCTGTCTCTACAAAAATTAAAATTAACAAATTAGCCAGGCATGGTGATGTGCTCCTTGAGTCCCAGCTACTCCAGAGGCCGAGGTAAGACGGTCACTGGAGCCCAGGAGGCCAAAGCTGCAGTGAGCTGAGATTGCATCACTACACTCCAGACTGGGCAACACAGTGAGACTCTGTCTTTAAAAAAAACGAGGGGGTCATCTCTAGCAGGAGCTGTCTTCCAGGTACAGAGGCATCTTTCCCAATGGAAATCACCTTTGAAAGTGTGAATTTCCCTTATAAAAGGAAAGGTTTATTTTTCACGCAGACAGGGAAGGTAAAGAGCTTTTCCTTCATCTGCTGGCTCTCAACTACTTAGTCAAAAGAATCCCCATGCCCAAGAAGTGTATTTTGGGATGGCATATTTTGTTACCCTTCTCCATCCTCTCTTTCAGAGCCTCATATCCCTTTGGGCAATGCTCTTGACCATTAGGATCTGCTCTTGGTTCCTTATTTGAGACCCACCAATCATTCACTATTATGAATGTTTTATGATGAACCTCTTCTCTAATTATGGAGTGAAAGACAAGTTATGGAATTCTAAATGTTAACAGACAGTCTTGCCTTGGTACAACTGAGATTCTACACAATCCAGTGTGTGGCTTACGGATACTCAATTCATTCATTTGGTAAAAATCAATCATCTTAATTAACACTCCATAACTATTGCCAGTATCTACTAAATCTAACTTAGGTTTTATTTATGAGTTTGAATGGAAATAATTCACCTTAACATGCCCTAGAATTTCAATTTTTCTGCATGACATCAGAGAGAGTATGATAGAATTTATTCTTTATTGCATTAAGTCTGGCAGAGTATCATTGGAAAGTCATTCGTTCAGAAATATTTATTGAAGATTCTCGATATGCCAAAATTGATGCATGGAGCATAGGAGAGAGGCTGGCATGAGGCTCTACAAAATCTTTTGAAAGTTAGTTATCTCACTGGGAAATGAACCGTGGGAGCATGTTAATTAGCTCAGATGACATACTTTAATGGTAGAGTCAGTGCTGATAAAAAGCAAAAGATTGGAAAATGTAAATACAGCATTTAAAATCTAATTCCGTGTCAGTGCTTTGGGATTCTTTTTCATTAGGCTCTATATCTGGGGGAAGTCTTTAATAAGTCTTTTCAAGTAAAGTCTAAGGGGCCACATTTTCTACATTTGCATTAGCAGACTGAAAGTAGGTTTATGACTTTTAAAAACCAAATTACTTCTAAACATTTTATGTGTCCCAATTTCAAGTGTAAAGGGGACGTACAAAACTATGAAGAGGAATAGATGGCAGCTGGACTTTACATAATGCTTGAAATAGACACATTGATGATCCTAAACACATTTTTAGAGATATAAAGACAAAAACCATCACTGGCATAGAATTTAAGTAAAACAAGAAAATTTTAAATTAAATATATTGTATATATTTAGCACGTATATATATTTAGAATCATCTTGTTTCACTTAAATTCTATTTTTCATACATATATATGTGTGTAGGTATTTTGGTAGAAACAGGGTCTTGTTTTTTTTGCCCAGGCTGGTCTTGAACTCCTGGACTCAGGCGATCCTCTTGCCTCAGCCTCTGAAAGTGCTGGGGATGATAGGCAGAGGCCACCGTGCCTAACCAGATAATTTTTAAAAAAGAAATTCATCTTCACATTGTGACTATCAATGTATCCTACTAAAATCTGAAAAGCTTATACAGATTCAGAGTTAAACTACCTCACCCTCCTACACCGCCACCCCCCCCCCCACAAAAAGAATAAAGAACAGTGTTCTTTTCTGTTAAAGAAAAGAAAAACAAACCTAGGAGAAACCGAGGTTGGAGACAACAGATGATCACTTGATGCTGGAGACCATATCTGTATGAGGAAAGATAGCATTGCTACTGCCTTGGACTCCACTCATGCAGGTGGCCATATCTGTAAGTTACTCAGTCTACCTCCAGCCTACTGCTCCTCCCAAAACAGTAAGAAGAGTGCCTGGTGATCAAACTACACCTCCCTGCTTTTTCTGCTCTCACTCTCGTTCCCATGAGAAGAGGAGATTCTGAATCATCAACTAGATCTAGAAGACATGTACTGGCTGTGATTTTTGGTTAAGTGAAACAGGAACAGAAATCTATTCTGATTTGTATTCTCATTCTTTTCTTTTGGCATATTTCCTTCCATTTCTTTTGGCATATTTCCTTCCATTTCTTTTACTTTGCATATATATATATATATATATATATATATATATATATAATTGCATATTAAGTTTGGGGGTACATGTGAAGAACATGCAGGGTTGTTGCATAGGTACATACATGACAATGTAGTTTGCTGCCTTCCTCCCCATCACCTATATCTGGCATTTCTCCCCATGTTATCCCTCCCCGCCTCCCACCCCCCACTATCCCTCCCCTAGTTCCCCCCCACAGATCTCAGGGAGGGAGCATCACATACTATATTCTCATTCTTAAATTATCTTTCTCAGAAATATCAACACTTTGTTTTTTTGGCCAAAGTGCCACATGGCAAATAGAACTTGCTTTTTCTTATCAAAATTGTGATCTATCTCAAGGTCACAATTAAACATGATGTGTGCTTCTTAAAGAATAATTTTAGTTACAAATATATCAATAAGACCACCTGCGATCCCAGAACTTTGGGAGGCTGAAGCTGGCAGTACACTTGAGGTCAGAAGTTTGAGACGAGCCCGGGAAACATGACAAAAACCTCAACTCTACTAAAAATGCAAAAGTTAGCCAGGCATGGTAGCATATGCCTGTAATCCCAGCTACTCCAGAGGCTGAGGCACGAGAATCGCTTGAACCCAGGAGGGGGATGTTCCAGGGAGCCTAGGTGGTGCCACTGCACTCCAGCCTGGGCGACAGAGCGAGCCTTTGTCTTAAAAAAAAAAAAAGAAAGAAAAAAAAAAAAAGAAATCACAAATACATAAATAAAAGAAACAGACCTAGTGAAGCTCAGCCAGTTTTCTAAAAAGTAACAGTGAAACTAATCCCAGATGCACCCCAAGCACTCTTCCCACAGCTGCTGTGAGGGTCACCAGGTTCGATCCTGCTTCCTCCAGTCACTCTCAGGTGCAGGAGAAGAAAAATGTCTTTCCCTCTACCCTTCTAAGTTCTCAGCTGGGAACCCCTTCACAAAAGACAGATTAATAAGAGGAAAAGCATAGAAATTTAATTAATATAAGTTTTATGTGGCATTTACATGAGATGTCCATGAGGAAATAAAGACTCAAAGAAGGGGTGAAACTGGAGTGTGTTTCTGCTGCTTGATGAAGAAAGGAAAGTCATGGGGAAATGGGACGGGAAAGAGTGTGAGCTAAGCATGGTAAACTGGGGGACACTCAGCGGGGCCCATGTGTTCCGGTTCCTCTCAGTACCCCTCTGTCCTTGAAGATAAGAATGTTGTCCTCCAGGTATAGGAAGGAACCTCTCACGTGAGGGTTTTATCACCTGCTTCAGGAAAGAAGGACAGAGACAGGTCAGAGAGACCTTCTTGCCATTTCTCAAATTCCTTCAGCTTAACATATTCGCTACACCAAGGTGCCACATTTTGAGATTGTCTGTTCTGAATCCCAACAAAGGCATTGATTTCGAGGACACTCCCCAGTAAACTTCTGGACCCAAATCTCAGCCTCCAAGACTGCTTCTAAGGAAACTGCTTCGTGTCTGTGTATATGTAAGTAAGTAACTATAACAATCAGTGAAGAGCAAGGCATCCCAACACTGAAACACCTTTGAAAGAAAGATTAAGGCGATGAACTTAAAAGTGGTTTTGTAATTATCTTACAAAATGCACATCCATGTTATCCTTGCAATTTTATTTTCCATGTAGAACATGGAACTGGACTGAAAAAGTCCTCATTTTAAGAACTAAAAACCAACATTGAGGTCAACCAGGTGTTCTCATTCTCACAGCCTGATACGTCTTCCTCTTCCTCACCACTCTCCTTCTTCCCAACAGTCACTGGACATTCAGTTAACTATGGCATGTGCTCTTTTCCTCAAGGCCAAGTATTTCCAAGTTTCCCTTTATATGATGTCTTGTATAAATAAATGTTTAAAGCGTATCAATAGAAAATTGAGATAATGGAAATATTTACTGTTCCTATCATTTAATCTTTTCAAAGCCAACTTTAACAGCAAACACTATTGGCCTCGCAAGGCAGGAGATCTGAAGAAAGATATATTAAATAAATAATTTTGATATGTACCATGAGCCAAGGTAATAATATAAGATTGTGGACACTTGCTGGGAAAAGTAAGGATCTGATGTAGAAAATAACAGGATATTTGAGAAAACATAGGTATTTTTCTGGACAAAAGTAAACATTAATGTACTTATGAGATGTTTCCAACTGAGAACTAAACTCTGACCTTTTCTCTGTCTTGCCCAAATTCCTATCAAAGGGTCCTGGGGAATTACTCCTACAAAGCATAACATCTCATTAGATGGGCTTTATCTCACCCTATATAATGTGGTTCACTTTCCAGCCTGTCACTGGCATAATATCACATGACAGATAAAGAAGGAAATCAAAATATTTTACCCAAGAATATGTGGGGTCTTTTTGCCATATTTTGAAATGGCCCTGCAAAGTCTTTTGTGGAGGAAATTTTGCATTTGTGAAGAATCTCTGTTAACATAACTAAATCTTTCCCTCTGGGCCCTCCCAATTCTGAAGGAATTTAGAGTCTAGCACTGTTTACTTTTTATTTTATGTTTGTGCTTTTTGAGATAGAATCTCACTCTGTCACCCAGGCTGGCGTCCAGTGGAGTGGTCTCAGCTTAGTGCAACCTCAGCATCCTGAGCTCAAGCAATGGACAGTCTAGCACCTTTTAAAAATTTGAGTAGGAGACATCCACCATCTATTGCATCTAAGGGCAGCCACCTATAGGATTTTGTAAGAGCCTCAGTGTCCACAACCCCTTATCTTAACCCAGACACTCCCTTCTATTGACTCTATTATTCTATTATGTCCATTTTAACCAATTGACAATCAGGAAATCTTTGACTCCATCTACAACCTGGGAGCTCCTGCTTCAAGTCGTCCTACCTTTTCGAACTAAACCTCGTGTGTATTGCATACGTCTCCTCAAAACATATAAAACCAAGCTGCAGCCCAAACACCTTGGGCATGTGTTCTCAGGATCTCTTGAGGCTGTGCATCGAGCCATGGTCACTCATATTTGGCTCAAAATAAACGTCTTTAAATACAGAGTTTGGCTGTTTTTGTTGACACTGTAGGGATAAAAAAGTATATGTAATATTTGGCTGTGCTGACTACGTTATAATTTACAAAGGACAGAATTCAGATAAATAAGAAGGAAGTTCTAGAGAGGCAGCCGTGTTGTCTGACCATCTTGTATCTGAAATGTTCGATTGTGGGAAGTGGAAATGAGCTCCACCTAATGGTGAGCACCAACTGGTCATGTACAGCAGAGACATGCAGAGACAGCCGGGACCCGGACAACCGTGGTACCCTAGAAAGAGACGCCACCACCCGTGAAGTATATGTACCTCAAAGAAAAAAAAATTAACTGACTCTAATCAAGGACTCAGACCTAATAACTGGTTTCAAAAATGCCAGTGAGAGTTGGGTGCCATAGCCCGTGTCTGCAGTCTCCACTCCTCAGGAGGCTGAGGTGGGAAGATTGCTATGATCACGCCTGTGGATAGTCACTGCACTCCAGCCTGGGCAACAGTGAGAGTTCATCTGGTAAAAAATACACACATAGGTGATAAAGGAAACTGATGCCTTGGGGACATAATCAACAAAATCTAGAACTGTAAATTTCTAGATTTAAATGATTAGGTTTCTCCAATCAACAGCAAAGAAAAAAGATGGAGGGAAATCACATATTAAAGCAAGTTGATACATACAAAGCAAATGTGGTATGTGGTCCTTGTTTAGAACCCAATGCAAACAAACCAAATATACAACAAACATTTTTGAGAATTGAGAAAATTTGCACACTCATCAGATATTTGCTTATATTAACATTATTGTTGATTTTAAGGATATTAATAATATTGTGTTGAGGTGAAAGAAATAATCCTTATGCTTTAGGAATATATGTTAGAGTGTTTCTTGATGAAATGATATGATGTCTGGAACTTCCTTTAAATAATTTGGGAGGTGGGATGATGGGTGGAGAGAGAAACAGATGAAACAAGAGTGGACAAACGGCAGTGATTGTTGAAGGTGGGTGATGGCTGTGAAGGAAGGGTGAACTGAAGGAAATGACGCAGGTGATTTTAATCCACTTAGAGGTTTATTTTGCCAAGGTTGAGGAAGCACCTGGCAAAAAGAGACACAAGCCACTGTGGGATCTGTAGGCCACCCTTTTTCCAAAGAGGATTTTGAGGGCTTCAATATTAAAAGGGAAAAGCAGGCAGGAGGGGAAAAGAGGGAAAAGGCGAGGGAGGGTTGGTCACATTCTTTTGACTCCACAGGAAAAGAAGCTGGTAGATGAACAGTCAATCATGCATTCATCTCCTGCTCAGTACATCTGCACATTACATAAGATAAGGTAAACATTGAGTAGAGGAAGCAATTAAATACACATTCATCTCACAGTTGACAGCGGGACAATTTCCAGTCTCCTCTTGTCCCATACTCTTGAAGATAAACTGTTAATTTATGTAGTCAGAGTGAAGGAGTTCCCCAGGGAAACATGTGGCCTTCTGTCTGTAGCTATTAGTTTAGGAACAAAAGGAAAGACAGGTTTTTTTCATTTTTTTCATGACTCAATTTTCAAGCTTAACTTTTCCACGTTGGCATAGCAAATTTGGGGTCCTGAGATTTTATCTTCCTTTCATAGGAGAAAAAATAATTTCTTTTCTCAATCCTTTTAAGTTCGTAACTGGGACAGGCTCCTGTTAGCAGAAGACAGATTAACAACAGAAAAACAAGCATTTTTGTTTTCATGTGTGTGCCTATCCCAGGGAGAGAAAGCTGAGTTCAAAAGCACCTCTCAGAAAGGTGGTATTAAAAATAAATTTTTGGTTGGGCGTGGTGGCTCATGCCTGTAATCCCTGCACTTTGGGAGGCTGGGGGGCAGGTGGATCATGAAGTCAAGAGATCGAGACCATCCTGGCCAACATGGTGAAACCCCATCTCTACTAAAAATACAAAAAAAATTAGCCAGGCGTGGTGGTACTCAGGTTGCTGAGGCAGGAGAATTGCTTGAAACAAGAAAATGGAAGTTGCAGTGAGCTGGGATCACGCCACTGCACTCCAGCCTGGCGATAGAGTGAGAGTCCATCTCAAAATAAGTAATAAATTAATATTTTGGTGCCACTAAAGAAATAGCACTTGAACATGAATTTTCTCAGCAAGGCAATTTTACTTCTATAGAAGGGTGTGTCTCATGGATGGAGCAATGGCAAGAGCACACCTGAATAAGGGAGGGGAAGGGGTTCTTATCCCTGACACAGGTAGCCCCGACTGCTGTGTCATTCCCCTGTTGGCTAGGCTTGGACTGCACAGTCTAAGCTAATTTCGATTGTTTATTTTAAAGAGAGCAGGGGTACGAGCCAGAGTGGCCAGGTGAGCAGTTTCAGCAGAAAAGACGGTGATGGAACAGTTAATTAAAGGCGACTCGGTTCAGAGCAGGTGACTGGGGATGACTCAGGATGGAGCAGGTGACTAGGATGAGTCAGGGCTCTAAATGTGTGGGTTAGGAGGGGGATGCACGAGGGGGACATGCAGTTTTGCAGAGAGGGATAGGTGCAGGTGACCAGGGGAACAGATGTGAACTACTGATTAGAGCTGGCAGGAAGGTTGTTTACTGAAACTAGGGGCAAGGAGGCAAAGAGAATGAGGAAGTTAAACTTTCAAATGGAGAACAAAGGACAAGGAAACTGAATATACTGACATACTGATTCCTTGAAGAGAAACTTGGAACCCACTGCATTTAACAGTGGCTTAGGGTCCTGGTTTACACAGCTTTTCTAATGAAGAAAAATATATTTAGAAGTGACAGGACAAAGGAGCCAGCAGCTCCAGGCTCCCAAAAGTGGGACAACTATGGAAAGGTATTAAAGCCTGCTCTCAGATGCCTCTGGCCCTGCTGGTGGGTGCCAGCCCCTGCACTGATAAGCGAGCCACTATTTCCATCTCTGTCTTCAGGCAGATAGGGGAGGCAGAAGCTTCTTTGCATCTTTTCACAGGAGTTTTTGTGGCCTGCCTTAGGTAAGAAAGGACAGCTCAGAAAACCCTTTCCTGTAACTGCACTTTCCAATTGCCAAAGAAGCATGTTTGGGGTGAAATATTCTGGTGTTCTTCAGATGTATGGGAGTCTATAAGATTATTTTCTCTTTTGTTGTGTCTAAAATTCCATAATGAAAAAGCTTAAAAATTTCTACTGTAATTCAAAGTAAACTGAAAAATATTACAGTTATAGTGTATTAAATAATTGAAGTTTTCATATAAAATGCAACAGTTTTTAGAATCTATGCTTCTGAAGGATATTTTTTAAAATCTAAAAATGGAATATAATTCATATGTAAATTATGTTCTTTTCTAACCTAGGATGCTACCTATTAAAAACCTAAATTATTGCTATAAAGAAAACTAATAGAGAAATTTCAGTTCATCTTAATTATATATTTATAGTTTTGTTTTTTTGTTTTGGGTTTTTTTTTTTTTGAGAGAGGGTCTTGCTCTGTCTGGATGGAGTGCAGTAGTGTAATTGTGGCTCTCTGTAGCCTCAACCTCCTGGGCTCAAGTGATCCTCCCACCTTGGCCCTTGAATAGCTAGAACTACAGGTGCTCACTGCTGTTAAAATGCACACTCTGAATGAAGAGACTCCCCCAACAGGCTTTATGTGAGCAACATGGCTGTTTCGTCACCTGGGTGCGAGTGGGCTGAGCCCAAAAAGAGATTCAGCAGAGGGCGGTGGGATAGGAGTTGGTTTTATAGGTTTGGGGCGGGCAGCGTAAAGTTACAGAAGTTACAGTTTAGGGTGGTTGTTTGCAAGCTGGGAGGGGGTCATAGGTTTGCAAGCTGGGAGGGGGTCACAGGGTCTAGAGTCACGAGGTTGACCAAGATCGGTCACAAAGTCCAATGGCCTTGTCAATTGGAGCAGGAATAAGGAACAACAGAGAGTGTCACCGAGTTAAGTAGGCACCGCAGGGGTTCCTCAGTTCTTCCTCTTTTCATGGTCTTCCAGTTACTTCAGATTTTCCAGGAACTCATCTGGAATGTCCATGCAGGTCACAGAGGTTAACAGGGCGTCCACAGCGCCATCAGTCAGCCTAAAAGACCTACTACCACCATGCCTGGCTAGTGTGTGTGTGTGTGTATGTGTGTGTGTGTGTGTGTGTGTGTGTGTGTGTTGGTAGAGATGTGGTTTTGCCATGTTGCCCAGGCTTTAATTATATATTAGACAGGGAATATCAAAGATAGTACCAATGTGAACATGCTAGAAGCCAATATGAACCACTTCAAACAAGCAATGTACCTATATGACCTACATGAGAGCCTTTCAGTCTAAGTTGTAAGGCTTGGTCAGAGTTGTGCCTGAAATTCTTGAATTTCGTTTCATTTCTTATGCACTATTTTAGCATAAGTAATTTTATTGTGCACTATGATAGCATTATAATTATTATGAAATAAAATATACTCTGTATGATAAAACATGCTGAGTTCTAAAGAAACTCTTCAATTTATGTCATCCCAGCAAAATATCAGCAATAATGGCTAACGAGTATGGAGTACTTTCCATAGTATCTAATATATTACTTCATTACATTAGTGCAGGAGTATTATTAGCACTTCTCTTTCTTCTCAGGCTGAGGAACCAGCGGATGAGAGGGTTCATGAGGGAACCACTGGGTTCCAGAAGAGCTGGGGTGGGATTTGAGCTCTGGCCCTCTCAGTCCAGATCCTGCCTTAATCATCCCTCCAAAGACTCTCCTTATGACAGGTAACAATTAGTTGAACTCACTTTATAGAATCCAAATAGAATCCAAAATTGCAACGGTTCTCCAAATTAATACACTGTATCATGAAGTAAATCCACCGTATTTATTACTGTTTTGCTTTCATCCACCAGTAGAGGAAGTACAAATTCACCTCTAACTGAGTCCAAATCCCAAAAAGAGATTCAGGGAATGACAGGATGAGGCAGGAGTTTAAATCTTGTACTTTTATACGTTAAGAAATGTGAGACGGCAGAGGTTAGGTGAGTTAATGCAATTGCACAGGTGGCCAATGGTGGGGCCAGATGAACAATTTGCACCCCCTGGGTTCCAGGACAGGCTGGTCTTACCACCCGCGAGGCTGGTCCTTTCAGTGGATATTAGGTTTCCTTCCTAGCCTACTGGGTGGTCATGTGGAATGTCTCAGAAAGCCAAGCTCAATTTCCTTCAAGTAAAGTTAGTGACCACTAGTTTCAGATAAATTTGTATTTGGCTCCGGTGAAACACACGATGATATAATTCCCTAAAATGAACATTAATTTAGCAAATTAATATACTGCACAAACTAAGTATACAAAAGCAAAATTGAGAGCTAAATGAAGACAAAATTCCTCTGTGGGTCTTTTAAAAACACAACATTAGTTGAGAACTAATTGACTGTTCACAACTGGAGGTGAGAAGGGTGTATTCACAGATGTCTGCCTGAGACCATTGGACAAAGGGACAAGTTTCAGTTACATTCTGAAAAAATTATAGGCTCACACCTGTAATCCCATCACACTGGGAGGCTGGGGCAGTCAGATCACTTGAGATCAGGAGTTTGAGACCAGCCTGGCCAACATGGCAAAACTCTGTTCTACTAAAAATACAAAAATTAGCCAGGCGTGGTGGTGGATGCCTGTAATCCCAGCTACTCGGGAGGCTGAGGCAGAGAATTGGTTGAACCAGGGAGGTGGAGGTTGCAGTGAGCCAAGATCACACCCTGCACTCCAGCCTGGGTGACAGAGTGAGACTCTGTCTCAAAAAAAAAAGGGGGGGGGAGGGGGGTAAAAAACAAAGTTAACCCTGAAAGTTTCCTTACTATTCCGTTTAAGAGACAAAAATTCCAGCTCCGCTGTTGTTTATGCTTATACCTGGCCCTCCTTCTACTGCCTGCCATACACTCTGCTGAGGCAGGGCCCGACTCTGGCTCCTTGTTGGACGGGACTGTCTAGGACACCGTCTTAAGTTCCACCACTTCCATGCCTGAACTCAGAGGACACATCTGTTTTGCGTTCATTTGCATTCCTAACTTGTCTTTCTTCTTTTCCTGGTGACGCCAAGAGGTGCTATGTCGGCCGCCAGGCCCATTTTGGGTATTCTAATCCAGGCTTTGATTGGAGAGGTCTGGTAGCTACTAGATGCTGGCTCAAACAGGAATGAGTTAAACTGAAATTCTCATTCTACTACTTTTGACTTAGATGTAGTTTTCTTGATAAGAAAGGCCATGGTAAGCAGGCATAAGGTGTACAGTAAATATGCAGCCCTTCCAAGTTCCTGGACCCTAGTAGCACCATAGTCGCCCATAATAGCCACATAATAGCTACATCTAGTTCTAAGAGTGATTCAAGTTGGACCAAGTTGTGAAGTTTCAAGGTTGCTGTTGTTTTGAGTGGAGGCCTAACCTAGGCTTGGCTGGGTACTGTTTTTAGGGTGCTAGTGTTGTAGAGTCCCTGCGAGCAGAGAACGGTTTATTCGATTTGGCCAAAGTGAGAGGGTAGGATAGACAATCTCCAAAGTCCCATCTGCCTGTGGACATAATTGAGACTTTATGAGTAAGGTGGGATGTGGAGTGGAGATCCTATGACGAAGCTGCTTGCCTCCCTTGGTCCCTTGGCCAGAGGAAAGCTTTGGATGCCATCCAGAGGTCTGTCTGACCAAATGATCTGGTTCTTTAAAAGAAAAACAAGGCCAGGTACGGTGGCTCACACCTGCAATCCCAGCACTTTGGGAGGCTGAGGCGGGTGGATCACTTGAGGTTAGGAGTTTGAGACCAGCCTGGCCAACATGGTGAAACCCCATCTCTACTAAAAATACAAAAATTAGCTGGGCGTGGTGGTGTGCGCCTGTAGTCCCAGCTACTCGAGAGGCTGAGACAGAAGAATCGCTTCAACCTGGGAGGCGGAGGTTGCAGTGAGCCGGGATTGTGCCACTGTACTCCAGCCTGGGCAACAGAGTGAGACTCCATCTCAAAAAAAGAAAAAAAAAGAAAAGAAAAGAGAAAAAAACAGGTTCATCAATCTTGCGTGCAGCTCCTGAAGGGTTAGGATATGGAGGTAATCAATTACTAGCAACTCCCCTCCACCAAAGTAACTTCATGCCAGCAAGTGTGCCCGGGGAGAGGAGAGGACAAAGAGAAAAACAAGCAAAACAAACACCTTAGGGTCTTTATACTAAAGGCTGAGTCACACTAGCCTGTCTCCTTTCGCCTTTCAAGGCCAAAGACACGAACCTCCAGCATGCCGTGGTACACCACCTACATGCTGCAAAGGTCAAAGGAAGCACTTCCCAGGCCACTCTGTCATGCCTTCATTTCTGCAACCAACACCTCCACCCTCAGGTTTTCCAGTCTTCCAGCAGTGATCATTCTCAAGAATGGCACTGGGAGTGACACAAGCCCCAAACTCGTCCCAGAGAAGGAGTGACAAATGCACCATGCCCCTGCAGCCCCAGCGGACACCACTCATTGATCACAGCTCTCCTTCCTGCTGAGCCTGGATAGAGCCTCAGAATCCTTCTCAACGTAGCATTCCAGGCAGCCGCCACCAAATGAGGCTTGACACTCAAGTAACACACATTTATCATTCCTGCCTGTCAAAGAGAACCAGAACTGGACACCAGTTAAAGTGGCAGAGATGGATTTGTTGAGAAACTAAACTGCTGTAACAGGGGAGAAGAGACTTCAGCACAGAACTGAGCTCAATTTGAATACAAGTGGGACTGTATCTCTGAACAGCAGGATGGGAGGCTTCAGTGGATGGAAAGGCACTAAGCAGAATCATCACGGGTAAGAGGTTCTTGCTAAACTCACTTTACAGGATTTTTGCTGAGAGCGGGCTGGCACGATGGGATATCAAGAGTTGGGAATTCTTTTGTAGGGGAGGAAACATATCTTTTCTCCTACTCTTCAGAGTTCATGGCTGGGGACCCTGTAACAACAGATAGATTAACAAGAGAAAAGCATACAAATGTATTTAATATAAGTTTCACATGACATAGGAGCCTTCATAAAAAAACAGAGATCCAAAGAAATGGTTAAACCTTAGTGTTTTTATGCTAGATTGGATGAAGAGTGGAGAGTCGTGGAAAAAGTGTGAGCGGACAGAGCAGGAGCTCCATTTTGTCAACTGGGGAACATTTAGCAAAGCCATTTACTCAGATTCCTCTCAGTGTCCCTCTGTCTTAAAGTCAAGAACACTCCATCCCTCCCGGTATAAAGAGGACACCCCTCACATAAGGGTCATATAATTCACTTCAGGGGAAGGTCAGAAAATCGTTTCACCAATTCCTTCAGCTGAAATATTCAATATGTAAGGATAGACTTCCTGAACTCCACCAATCTTGAAACTGACATAGCAGGATTTGTGATAAAACTGAACTCAGCAAAGACGAACACGGAAGTCCGAGGAGGACACCTGATGGCGAAGAGGGCTCAGAGGAGCGTGCCACAGTCTGATTGAGGAGACCATTTTTGTCACACCCCAGAGCTAGAGTACCCAGCCCTCCCTAGCTAAGAAACTAAATAACTCTAAAGCAAGCCATCTGCAGTTCCAGATAGACGTCACTTGCACTATCAGCTGCTTTGAACCCAGGGAACTCCAGGCACCTTGGCAAGCTGAGTGTTTTGAGCAGAAGGAGGATGAGAGGGCCACAGAAGCAAGAAGGTCTCTGCAACCTTCTCCCACCTTCCTTTCTCCTAATCCCTAGAGGGAGTGCAGGCAGAGGGGCTCGCTGCCTGCACCCCCTCTGTAGCAGGTCGTAGAATCTAGAATTCCCCTCCCTGAAGCAAGCCATCAAACGCAGGAACATCACTCTCTGAACTCCTCACTATTCCATTGAAGACCCTCATGTGACAGGTATCATGCCCTATACCTGAGGTGGGAGAATGAAGTCATAAACACAAAAAGAATCTGAACAAGCAGGCCTAAAGGAGTTCCCCCAAGTTCATTACCATTAGTCACACTCCCTTTTTCTCCAGTCTTGCTTCTCTACAACCATCTACTTTTTTTCATCAGACTTAGCATAAATATCCACAGTTTTCCCTGGTTCTTTGGACCTTCATTCCTGAAGTCCCCTGGGACATGTGAAGCTTTCCTTAAATCTATTTGTTAAGCTTTTCTCTTGTTAATCTGTCCTGTGTTATGGAGGTGTCATCCATGAACTGAAAAGGTGAGGAAAAGATATTACTTATTCTCCTCTGCAGGGCTCAAGGCTCAGAAAGGTATTTTTCAAAAAAGAACTTGAGTCGTAAAGCTCTATTTCATTTTTTCTCAGAGACTATGTAGACAAAATTGGACAAGCATTTGATAACTTGTTCAAGAAGGCAAAAATATAGGTCACTGAACCCATAGTCATCTTGAATTACTTTTATTTGCCAAACTAACTTAATCCTTGTAATAGTCGCATCAAGAAAGCTTTTTCTATCAATTTTCCTACCAGTTGAACACCATTTGAAAGTGGGCTGTCAGTTACACAGCTCTAGGTGTTTCAACTAATAACCTACTTTGCAGCTGACATAGAGGAATACGAGTGCTATGCAAGAAAAAAATGCTATTTTTCTTTTCTATGGAATTGAGTCCAGAAAAATGCCTGTGAGAAAGGCTTTTTGCATGTTCATTTGTGCTAGCAGTTTTTCCTTATTAAAAATTTAATGGCATGGGCCATGTTTTCATATTCAGATCAACTTGGGGTACTTATCCCAGTAGCTTTGATAATTAAGATTTTAAATTTAGACATTCTAGAAGAGCACAGATTTTATATTCAATATTCTGCCTCTCGACAATTCTTTAGCCAGCTTTTCCCAACTTTCCTCCTCCTAAGATCCACTCCAGATTCTGATTCAGGAAGACAGAGATGCCGGCTGGGGTCTTGGTATTTACAACAGACTGTAAGTGATGTTTATAATCAGAAAGCTTTGGAAAGCACCACTCTAGGCAAATACTCGGTTTTAGGGGTTTTAAAAGATTTTCAAAATAAAACTAAAGTTTTAGCTCATTTTTATTTTTATTTTTATTTTTTAGAAACAGGATCTGGCCCTGTCACTCAGGCTGGAGTGCAGTGGCATGATCATAGCTCACTGCAACCTCAAACTCCTGGGCTCAAGCAATCCTCTCTCCTCAGCCTCCCGAGTAGCTGGGACTACAGGTGCACACCACCACACCCAGCTAGTTTTGTTTTCAAATTTTTGTAGAGATGGGGTCTTGCTGTGTTGCCCAGGCTGGTCTTGAACTCCCGCTCTCAAAGGATCTTCCCGCCTCAGCCTCCCAAAGTGCTGTAATTGCAGGCGTGTGCCACTGTGCCTTACCAAAACTCAAGACTTTTTCAGTACAGCACACACCAAAAAGAACTATGACAGTCGCTCTGGTGAAGAGGTTAAAACACTCAGCCTGCCCCAATCCCATGCAGCCCTGTTCCTTCTCTCATAGAAGAGGCAGGGAAAGGCACAGCAGGGGAGAGGCTAGGGACACTGCAGGCATCCCCAGAAACCAGCGCAGCACCTCCTGCCCGGCTGCACTCCACCAAGTCCGCAGAGGGTCCTGAGGACCAGACCAGAATACACTTCTGTATGCATTTCTTCCACAATTCTTTGAGAACGAAGCGTCACCGTCTGTACAGATTCATCGTAATGATTCTTTTGTCTCTCTACAGTGCCTTTGGTAACAGCAGGGATTCCACAAACAAGGACAAAAGCATCTGGCAGCAAGGAAGCTGCTGGAAAGACTGAGGGCGGCAGAGCTGGGAGGATGAATGTGTGAGAAGTGGACAGGTGACAAGAATAGAAGGGAGGAGAGAAGGAACAGACAGGCGAGAGCCACTTCGGTGGTGAATAGTGATCTATCCCCAAACCTGGCCTCTTTGCACACCTGTCTCTCCCAGCTCCTGGAGGTGGAGCCAACACCTGGAGGTGGGGCCAACCCCCTGGGAGGCAGGGCCAAACCTTGGAGGTGGGGCCAATCCCTGGAGGTGGAGCCAAACCCTGGAGGCGGAGCCAAACCCTGGAGGCAGGGCCAACTCCCTGGGAGGCGGGGCTAACGTTGATTATGGTGGGTTATAGTGTCCAGGCCCAGAATCCTTAGATGAAGTTACAGCTACTGTGGCAACAGCACACAGTTTCAGGAGAGGAAAGCAGGGAGTGAATTGTGGTTGCTTCTCATTTTAATGTCTGTGTCTAGCCTGATAATTCAAAGGACTTGCAATCCTCAGATGAAAGTCCTTGTCTTTCCTTTTAGAGAGGAGACTCTGGGAAAGTGGAATGGAGAATTGTGGCAACTTTCTGGAACAGAAAGTGCTGAGGCAAGGAAGAGCCCTACGCGCGATGTGAGGGAGGCCGGAGAATGTCCATGCTGCCCAGCAGACATGAATGAAGTAACACCATCTCCAGAGTCGCACAGAGCTGTGGGCAGGTGGCCACTAGGGTAGCTCACACATGAAGGTCGCTTTGTATCTGCAGCATGAACAAGACTTAAAGATCTGTTTCATAAAAGACGAAGCACTGCTAAGTATGCCATTTAGCATGAAGAAGAAGGCAGGGAAAGGGGTCCTTTTAGAAGTGCTATGACGATGGTGCAGACACGTGGGGGTGCCTTCCATGCGGATCATCCCCCTCCACTCCTCTGCCTACGTGCCCCCAAGCCCAGGCTCACTTCCGCCAGGTCAAAGGCAGTGAAGAGTGGATCCGCTGATGGCAGCATCCTGGTAACAGGGGACTGATATTCCTCTGAATATGCCATCGTAAAATATGACTGCTGGAGGCCAGACTTTACCACCCCAAAATACGACTGTCATACACCCAGACTATATCATCCCAAAATATGACTGTCATACATCCAGACTATATCACCCCAAAATATGACTGTCATACATCCAGACTATATCACCCCAAAGTATGACTGTCATACACCCAGACTATATCACCCCAAAGTATGACTGTCATACACCCAGACTATATCACCCTAAAATATCACTGTCATACACTCAGACTATATCACCCCAAAATATCACTGTCAGAGACCAGACAATACCACCCCAAAATATGACTGTCAGAGACCAGACGATACCACCCCAAATATGACTGTCAGAGACCAGACAATACCATCCCAAAATATGACTGTCAGAGACCAGATGATACCACCCCAAAATATGACTGTCATGCATCCAGACTATATCACCCTAAAATATGACTGTTGAAGACCAGACTCTACCCTGCAAAATATGACTGCCATACACTCAGACTATATCACCCCAAAATATGACTGTCAGAAACCAGATGAACCACCCCAAAATATGACTGTCAGAGACCAGACTATACCACCCCAAAATGTGGCTGTTGGAGACTAACCAGAACATGCCTCCCACACATGCCTCTTTGGCACAAGGATCATTTAGACTTGGTTATTTTGGGAAACTGCAGACCCCGGAGAAGGTTTAAAAACACAGACTTACCGTTTTGCAAAGGAAATTTACATCTATAAAGGAACTGTACATTTGTATAGGTGTCTTCCTCTGTGCACCAGGGAGAGAAGAACAGTAAATCTCTAGACTCCTGGACCATGGAGAAGGTTTTTAAGCCTGAAGTTTAAACTACCCATTTGAGATCAACTTCAGAGATATACTCAGTTATCTGGGTGTCTCCCATGTACACACCATGTAAACATATTAATAAACTTCTGTTTGTTTTTCTCTTGTTAATTCTTCTTTGTTACAGGGAGTCTCAGCTAAGAATGTTAGAGAGCAGAGAGAAATTTGTGTTCTGCTCCTACCGGAGCAAGTGTGTTTTCCTCTGAACTGTTGAATGTGCTTGTCTCCAGAAAGGTACTGGTAGGTACTGAGAGCAGAGGTAGAGCTTCTAAGAGAGCAGTGATAGCCTCACCCCTCCTTCCTGGCCCACCCTCACCCCATCCCCTGCACCTGGAGCCACTGGAAGACTGAGGAACCATTCTTTAGGAATCTCCTGAAGTACTCATCAACCCCATGGGGACATGGTACAAGGCTGGATAGCGGCTCTGTGGCAAAGGGGAGGAGATAAGATAATCCTTTTTTTTCCCCCAGTCTAAAGAATGAGCATTCCCAGTGGAATAAGAAAGCAGGTGGTTGGCCACACATCACCCTCTGAGAAGTCAATAGGATTGTGATCAGAAGTGGCTTCCTCAGCAGCCCAAACTTGACTTTCAGCAAGGTAAGTTTTGGCAATTTAAAGCAGTGACGATTTAGACAAGGTAGGACTTAAGTGATTTTAAAAATGCTTTTACGTAAGATCTCATTTAATCTTTACTGTGGTCCTTGTAGAAAGGAATCAGAATTTAAGGAGCCAGCCCAAGGTTGTAGCTATTGTATTATGGAGCTGGAATTCTGACCTAGTTGGCTTAACAAGGAGGGGCTTAATAAAGTCAAGTATTCTCTGAGCCCAAATACAAGAAAAGCCAACTGATATCTGCTTTCAGATCTTAATCCTTGATGGAAGGAAATGTTTAGAATTTCCTAAAAATCAAAATTGACAAGACAAATCTAAAGAAAACAGTCTTATCCAGTGTGGTCTCAAAGTCCAACAGCATCACCTGAATCTGGTGCATTTGCCTTTGGGTCCATTCAGTAGAGGAGCCACAGTCTCAGAATATACGGGGTGGTATTTTTGTTCGGAGCAGTGGTGGAGAAGCTGTCTCAAAATACCTACAGATTAGAAATGTATATATTTCAAATGTATTTTAAAAAAATTTATAGCTAGGTAAATATTCCCTACAATCTATAAAAAAAAATGTAGAAATTATCCACAAATAATTTAGTGCTTCATCTATTCTTAGAGGAAGAAGCTGTTAGCATGCTGTGTTCAGAATAAATACATTCAATTAAGTTAATAAATTAATCATGTAATCTTTGATTAAGATTATCACCAATGAAATATAACTACACAAATACTAATGATGCAACTATAGCTTTGCTTATTGCAATGAAAAGGATTATCTGGATATCTAGATACCCTCCTGAAAGCCTTGTGAAACTTGTGACTATCCTCTTCATACAAATCCCTCTCCCCACCCCCAACTGTGGAAGTCAATGATTTACCAAACACAGCACGCAGCTGGTCCATGGCAAAGGCAGCAGGAACCCAGCACTATCTGCCTAAAGATGGTGACCTGCTTATTGATGGCCACGATCCGCAAGTCACCAGTAGCTTCAGCACACAGTTCTAACTTCTGGAATGATCAGGCATCCCTACATAGGCCAGAGTCTTCCTGCACAGGCCTGGGGCCCTAAAGCTGCACAGGTGCCCAAGTTCCAGTCTGCAGATATGCTGGGATCAAGCCATTGAGTGTGATTCTGCTAAGGCAGTGATTCCCCTACTGTTTGAAAGCATCAAGATCACTTGGAGAGCTTGTAATTCCTCAGGAAATGACCTTCAGGCCTCTCACAAAAAGTTTCAAAGAACTGAAACCAGATCACCACGCCAAATTCCAGATTCCTCATTCACCATGATTGCTTTCTTGTCCCTTCAAAGTTCCTGTTTTCTTACACATTGTTACATTTCTTGCCTGCTATATAAACACCTGGTTTTAATCAGTCCGGGAGATGGATTTGAGACTCTGCTGGCATCACCTCGGCTGCAGCACCCGATTAAAGCCTTCTTCCTTGGCAACACTCATCACCTCAGTGATTGGCTTTCTGTGTAGTGAGCAGCAGGACCTAGACCAAACCCCTGGTGTTGCAGTAACAATTTTCCTACTGATTTTTTTTTTTTTTCGGAGAAACAAAGTCTCACCATGTTGCCCAGGCTGGTTTCAAACTCTTGAGATCAGTTGATCTCTCGCCTTAGCCTCCCAAAGTGCTGGGATTACAGGTATGAGCCACCCTGCCTGGCCCCTAGTGAAATCTAAAATTGCACCACTTTTTTTTTCCCACAGCTTTCTCCTGCCATTCACTCTCTCTTCTACTTCTTTAAAAACTTTAATCTACTCCACTGTTCCCTAACATTTTAGTTTTTTTCTGACTACCTTGTCTTGCCTGCCCCATATTTAAGCCACGTTTTTGCTACTGCCCCCAGCCCCTATTGCCCTAACAGACCCCCAATCGTCTCACATCTGTGTAGTGAAGACAAAGCCTGCAGTCACTGCCTTTGCTGTGCGATGCAGACAAGGAGTCCACAGTTGTCCTTAAAGCCCTTGTGTCTGTGCTGTTCACCTTGGGCAGGCCTTCACCCCTGACTTCATTTATCTGTTCTTGCTCAGCTTCTGTATGGGAGAAAAAGTAATATCTTCTCCTAACCCACCACAACATTCACAGCTGAGACCCCATAACAAAAGACTGATTAGCAAAATAAAGTCATGCAGATTTATTTAACCAGTTTTATGTGACACAGGAGCCTTTAGAAATGAAGGCCCAAAGAAACAGGGAAAACTGTATTTTTATGCTTAGGATTGATGAAGAGTGGACAGTCCTGTAGAAGGATGATTGGACAAAGGGAACATGAGCTCATGGGAATAAACTGGGGAGGCCTTAGCAGGCCAGTTTGTTCATATTCTGCTTGGCATCTCTGGGTCTTCATTCTCTTCTCTAGGTATAGGAAGGAGGACCCTCTGGAACAGGGGTCTAACGACCTATTTTAGAGGAAGGTCAACTAATTATTTTAGGACCTGCTTCAGAGTAGAACAGTGGGAGGTCAGAGAGATCTTCCTGCTTCTGCCCCCACACTCCCCTTCCCCTCTTTCTTCTCCATGGGCCCCTGCCCTTGTTCACTCTCCTGTGCTCTTACCATCTTCCAGGATCATACTCAACCCATTAACCCTTTTTCTCCTCTCTTCTGGTTTGTTCTCCTCAGGCCTCCCCATAAACCTCTCTTAATAAATCCTTCTTTCTCCATTCTGTGTCTACCCTACTTCCAACCATTTTTTTCTCCTTAAATATTTAACTCACCATCTTTACCTACTTTGCTATTAATGGTGAGCTCCTTGGACCACGCTTGATAGTTTATGTGAACATGATGACTTGGAATGGAGGCTGGTCAAGACAGAAGGACCAACCATGTGATAAGTGGGTCACAGGCTTTGGACCACATTTCAGTGGTCTGACCCATGAGGAGGAGAGGAGCCTAAGACTGAGACACATGGACAATGATTCAATGAATCATGCCTATGTAATGAAACCCCAAAAAAACCCACAAGAACTCAGGGAGCTTCCCTGGTTGGCACTTTTCTCTGTGCATTGCCATACACTGATGGGTATACCTGGAAGGGTGTCATATCCCTGAGGACAAGGGCAGCTTCGTGGTTGGAACCCTCGTAGATCCCTTTCTGTGCATCTCTCCATTTTGCTGGTTCTGAATCACATCCTTTTACTGCAATAAAACTGCCATCGTAAGTATAGCACCCTCCTGAGTTCTGTGAGCTGTTCTAGCACATTATCAAACCTCAGGGAGTCTGTAGGGACCCCTGAATTGGTAGCCAGCTGGTTAGAAGTTAGGATGTCTCTGGAGGCCCCCAAACTTGCAACTGGTGTCTGCCGTGAAGGCAGTCTTGTAGAGAACTATGACCTTAACCTGCAATTTGGCCTAACTCCAGATAGGGAATTGATGACAGTAATGCTTAATCCATGTGGTTACTGTGAGAATTAAATGAGCTAATACAGATAAAGCCTTCGAATAGTAACTGTCATAATAAGTACAAAATAAGTATCACCCATTTTTATTTTTATTTATTTATTTTTACAGACAAGGTCTTGCTCCATTGCCCAGGCTGGAGTGCAGTGGCACAATCAATCATTGCTCACTGCAGCCTCAACCTCCTAGGCTCAAGTGATCCTCCCAGTTCAGCCTCCCAAGTAGCTGGGTCTACAGGTGCATGCCATCATGCCCAACTAAGCTTTTTAAACTATATTTGTAGAGACAGACAAAGTCTCACTCTGTAGCAAGCTGATCTCCAGCTCCTGGCCTCAAGCAACTCTCTTTGGCTTCCCAAAGTGCTGGGGTTGATGTTACCCATTTGTAGAACTGTTGCCTTGCATTAGTGTGAACAGAGCCCATACACATGAGGAGTCTGCACTCCCAAGGTCTTCCCAATGGGCCTCCACTGGGTGAGCATGGAGAAGAATGGTACATGGCAGAACAGCAGAGAGAGAGCTTCATGCGGTAGCCACAGACATAGATCCCCACCTCAAAAGCATTAGGCCACTGTGGGTGGGTAGGTAATCCTTTTGTTCCCCAAGGCTTGCAAAAAGATCTTCTGTTTGTTTGTTTGGGGTAGGGTGGTTAAAAGCAAAAGCTATTTGTTCCTGGATCATGCACCAATATAAAACAGAGGTCTGTTACTAGTGAGTGAGGAGCAGGAAGCTTTATCCAAAGAATCCCCACAGATACAAGCAGAGTTTGACTATGAGACAAAGGCAGAAATACTGAGAAAACCCCATTCCTGAGGTCCAGGCTAACAGGGCTAGCCTAAGATTGAGGCTGGACCAGGAGAACAAAAAATGTCCCCTCCACAACTCAAATATTTCATGGGAAAATAAGCAACAACAGTTTACTCTTGGGAGGGAGGGAGGAATCAAATGAAAAAAGAGACATCTTTTGTAGTACAGGCATTCAGGGTCTGCCAAAAGATGAAGGTGAAACAATAACATTGAGAAAAACTCTCCAGCACACCAGGTCCTTCACTAGTACAAGGTAGCAGAGCCCACCACTGAAAGAACCTAATGTTTGAACTAACTGTGATTATAGCAGCAACAAAATCCAAACCCAACTCAAACCAAACTTCCCCACAAGTGACCTGGCAGAAGAAGTATGCCTATTTCTGGACATAAAACATTTTAAACATCTCTTTATTACTGTTGTTCTTCTACACACAATGTCTGATGGTCAATTTAAAAAATACATATATATATGATGTGAAAAGCAAGAAAACATCCAACTTGCCATCAAGGGATAAAGCAATCAACAGAATAAGGCCCACAGATGAACAAGATGCTAAAACAATCAAACAGGAACTTTAAAATAACCATGATTAGCACAAGACAAGAAGATCAACTCTTATCACTTCTATTTCAAACTGTATTTAAAATCTTAAACGGTAAAATAAGGCAAGAGACAGGAAAAAAAAGACACATGGACTTAAAAAAACAAAACTACATGTATTACCTGACTGAATAAAAATTCCAAATAATCTTTTTAAAATGCTATTGGAATAAGTGACTCTAACAAGGTTGTAGAATCAAGGCCAAAATATAAAAATCAAATGTCTTTTTATATAGTAGCGATGAACTGGAAATTCAAATTTTAGGAAACATCATTTACACTAGTATCAAAAGTATGAACTATTTGGAGATAAATCTAACATAAATGTGTACAAAATATTGTGAAAGTTATAGAATGTTGATGATGAAAATTAAAGCACACATAAAAAATAAAGCAAAATATCATGTCATGAATAAGAAGACTCAATGCAGTTAAACTTTTATTTCTTCCCAAATTGATCTATAGATTCACTGGAAAACCAATGAAAATCCAAGTCAGGCTTTTTTATTTTGGTAGAGAATAGCAAGCTGATTCCAACGTTTATGTGGACTTTACCTTGCACTGTATCTAAAATGTAGCTCAAAATAGACAACCAGCATAATATCACACCTAAAATTATAAAATCTTCTAGAATTAAAAAACAAAAACTCTTTGCAAACTTGTGTTAAGAAAAATGAGACATGAAATGATACAATAATTTGGGGGAACAAAATAAGCAGTTTATTATTAAGTTAAAAAATACTTTTATTACACAAGCCAGATAGATATTCCTTTTCTAAGTATTTTTCCCCCAAAATGAAAACATATCCATAAAGCTAAACTGCTAATGAACGACACAAGATTTATCTGCACAGTGTCCTGGCACTATGGGGCTGGCAAGATAGTAGCATAGCCAGGGAGCCAAGGCAAACTTCTCAAACTTCCCTGTGCTTCAGTCCCCAGAGGGAACTCAGCTACAGGTAATGCCTGATCAGGGTGAGGTTTGGAATGGGCCCTTGATACTGGCATTTTTAAAAGTCTTCCCAGGTGGCCAAGCATGGTGGCTCGTGTCTGTAATCCCAGCACTTTGGGAGGCTGAAGTGGGACGATGGCTGGAGGCCAGGAGTTTGAGACCAGCTTGAGCAACATAGCAAGGTCTCATCTCAATAAATAAATAAATAAATACTCTTCCAAGGCGATTTTGCTATGCTGCTGGGTTTAAAGCACTAGCAGGACAGCCATGCGCCATGACTCACGCCTGTAATCCCAGACTTTAGGAGGCCAAGGCAGGTGGATCACAAGGTCAGGAGTTCAAAACCCGCCTGACCAACATGGTGAAACCCCATCTCTACTAAAAGATACAAAAAATTAGCTGAGCATGGTGGTGTGTGCCTGTAACCTCAGCTATTCAGGAGGCTGAGGCAGGAGAATTGCTTGAACCTGAGGGGTGGAGGTTGCAGTTAGCCAAGATCACACCATTGCATACCAGCCTGGGTGACAGGGCAAGACTGTGGAAAAAAGAAATAAAACCACTAGCAGGACAAGACAGTCATTGTTTCTTGTATATTTGTGAACACATTGCAGGAAGGAGTATCATATACCAATTACAAAGAATTATATATTCAACACATGTTTTGTGCTCTAGAAGGAATTAAACAGAACATGGAATCAAACAAAAATTAAAGATAAAATAGGTCAAAAGCGAAACTGAAGAGGAAAGAAAACAAAGGAAGGACAAAACGCCATTGGAAATAGGCATGAACAGAATGATCAGCGGCCAGCTCTCTGTGTCAGAGAGGGAAGACCTGAAACACTAGCAAAGAAGAAAAAGACAAAAAGATTAAAGACATTGGAAGGAAAAGATAGGACAGACAGGACACATAACTGACACAAATAAAGTGAAACATAATGTTTCTCTGAAGTGTAAAACACGTGACAGAAAAGTGTTAATTTAGAAAAGTAAAATGCAACAGAACATTAAAAGTCATGAAAATGGCTAACTAATATGTGGAAGGATTCTGTGTAAATTAAAATGAAAACAAAAACAATGCATTTGGTTGGTGCAAAAGTAATTGTGGTTTTTGCTGTTAATACCTCTTTGAAGATCACATGGTCAAAAATTGAAAAGACTGATGTGTAGACAAAGGTGTAAAAAATAGAAACTTGAATATAATGTTGAATAAAACCATCATTTTCAAATTCAAATACCACTTTACTTCAGCACATTTATCTTACATATACACTCGCCACTAGGAAAGGAATAGGTACAAGTAAGGTCACTGTGTCATTTTTAGTAATCGTAAAAGCCAGAAGAAAATCTAAATTTTTGTTTGTAGAGGATTGGTTTAAAATCATGGAATATCCATATAATGAAAAGCATAGGTGTTCACTGGAAAATCAGTAGTTGTCTATGTTAATAGGGAAAGAGCTTCAAGATTGCTCAAGTGACACAACGGATATTCAACAATACCTATGAATGTATATGTTTATAAAAAGGATGTAGTTCATATCCACAAAAAATGTATTTAAAACCCCCAATAAACTATTTGCAGTGATTACATCTAAATGGGACTGGGCATTTGGGAGTACAAGAAATATTTTATTTTATACTGTTAGCGAAACAGTTGCTTAGGAGAGTCTGGATGACGCCATTTTAAAATCAACTCCATCTTAAAACTAGTGAGGCACATTCCTTGCCAGTTACCACCTGTATTAGCTTGTTGTCACCCTGTTAATAAAGACACAGCCTAGACTGCGTAATTTATACAAGAAAGAGGTTTAATTGACTCCCTGTTCCACAGAGATGGGGAGGCCTCAGAAAACTTACAATCATGGCAGAAGGGGAAGAAAACACATCCTTCTTCACATGGTGGCAGCAAGAAGTGCAGTGCTAAGTCGGGGGGAACCCCTTATAAAGCCATCAGATCTCGTGAGAACTCATTCACTATCACGAGAACAGCATGGAGGTAACCGCCCCCATGATTCAATTAACTCCTACTAGGTCCCTCCCATGACACATGGTGATTATGGGAACTACAGTTCAAGATGAGATTTGGGTGGGGACACGGCCAAACTATGTCACTACCCAAGGTCATAGGATCCTGATAGCTGAGAAAACCACTTAATGCCTGCAAGTACAAACTCTTTTGACAGCAAAATGTCCCGACGTTCCAATATCACATAACAATATATGCTTTTAAAGATAATTATAGTCATACTGTAGTGTGCTTATACACTAAAATGCCAAGGATAGCTTTCCTTAAACCAGTAAGTAATAAATGTTGTCACACTGTCAGCCCACCCACATGTAGACATAATGTAGCTTATCTTTTACATAGATAAGACTCTTATATAAGAAAAACTTAAAACAAAGATGGGGGGTTCCTCCTCTTGTTTTCTGAGGATGCCCTAATTTGTACCTGGGTAAGTTTCAGTAAACTCTCTCTTCTCACTGCACTCTGAAACTCACTTTGAATTCTTTCCTGCCCAAGATCCAAGAACCCTTCCTTGAGGTCTGTACTGGAACCCCTTTTCCTGGCAAAACTCCCATTCCACTTGAAATTTTAATCATATGGCCTGTATTTCTTCCTTTTTAAATGTTATAAGAATTTATATATTTTCCGTGAAAAAGTTGGATTTTTTTATGTTTTAGCTTTTTATGAAGAAAAATTATTAACTAAATGAGACTATCAGAGAGACTTACAGTTCTACCTAGCTAAAAGTAATAGGCCATTACTTTTACTGGAAATTAAGAAATTATATAATTATATTGGAACTAGTGTTGAATAATTTTATTTTTGTTCACATAAAGAAACATGATTAAAATACACAATAACTATCGTTTAAATCTGAAACAAGCACTAAAATTATGTGCACAACATTCATTTCGCTATTTTGCTGCAAACAGAATATTTTCTTCTCATAGCACCGACAATGAAGGTCTCAAAGGAGTCTTCTGAGGAAGGGTATTGAAAGGGACCTGAGATTTTAACGAATACCACGAGCTCACATGCTTGAAACTCAAACTTGCTTATAACCAACCAATGCCACTTCTTAGAGAACAATATTACAGGCTTTTAGTATTGTGCCATTGTTTTTCCTTAAATTATGTTTTGTTATCTAAAATCCCAATTAATGGTTTTGATTTTTTTTTAATTTTTGTAGAGACAGGGTCTCGAACTCCTGGACTCAAGCAATCCTCCCACCCCCAGCCTCCCAAAGTGCTGGGATTATGGGTATGAGCCACCACACATGGCTAATGTTTGCTCTGGACACCGTATGACTTGTTAGTATAATCAAAAGGAGACCCTAAAAATACCATACTTTAGCTGGCCCCTGTTTCTACAGGACAGTGGGAAACTGATATAAATAATTAAGAAGCAAATTAATTATGTGTAAATTATGTACCCATCCTGTCTACTAGCATGGAGACTTAAATGCAAAGCAGAGGCAGCCAGTTGCCAATGACTTTACAATTTTATTCTTAAGTTGAATTAGAAGAGACTAAGATGTAACCAGATATATTATCAAAAGGTGCAAGTTATCTACTTTTCAAAACACTTTTTAGAGTTAGTCCTCCTAATTTTCCTATGATTGTAACGCCCAAAAAGAATCGTAACATAAAACATACACCTAAAAAATTTCTATTATGATACAGAGGAAATTCATCTACTTGCAAAAGCACATTGCAGGATTGCAATTCAGATGTTAAGTTAACCTGATGAGTAATTTGAATGTGCGTGTGCGCACATACACACACACACATACACACACGTTTACTTTGTAAATTAGAAATCTGGAGCAAGCCACAGAACATGGTCCCTTTCAGAATGGAGTGTCTTTGTCTGCCCAGCTCCTGTCCTGATGGTGCGGCCACCTCTAAGTGGTCTTTCTATTGTGCTGGACCTGGCTGCCTGTGACTAACAATGGGTGTGGCTCACCTTGTCTGAAATCTAATGAGCGTGCTAGTCACCTGCATGCCTGCTCTAATTTAAAAGAACCGATTCACCTCCTTGTTTTACATAGTTAAATTAGATCCTCTCAGAGAAATGCCAAAATGTTCAGTTGCCACATTAACGCTGAATTAAAATAGCTACCATTTCCAACTTGCAGATGGTGGTGAGCACCAACAGTAATAACAATGAATTTGTCATTCAGCCACGAGGGATTGATGCAGCCAAGTAAGGCTACAGTCTGCCCATGAGGACCTGCTCAGGTTTTCTAGATCTTATGATGTTCCAGACACTGCTTGAAGGACTCCACAACTATTAACTCATCTAACCCTCTCAGTAACACTTACAGGTGAGTTCTATTACTCTGATCACTTAAACATGAAGAAAGCTGGATGCTGAGTAACTTGTCCAGGGTCACACAGCTAGTGAATGGCACAGCTGGGATTTTAACACAAACACTGTGGCTTCAGAATCCAGGTTTGCCCTGCCTTTGCTACACTGCTTCTGTGCTCGAGATAAAGATGGGTTTCCAATCTCCGCATAATTGACATTGAGGGCCAAGGAATTACTTGTTGTTGGAGGCTATTCTGTACATTGCTGTGTCCCTGGCCTCTACCCACCAGGTCCCTGGAGCAACCCTCCCTCCCCTGAGCTGTGAAAACCAAAAATGTCTTCGGAGATTGCCAAATATCTCTTTGGGGACAAAATCATCTCTTGTTGGGGAACCATTCTCTATGTCTATCATTGAAACAGAATGACTAAAAAGAAGAAATAATAGAAAAATGTGAGCTTACTAAAAACAACCGTAGTATGTCCGTCTGTACATTTTGAGATAGGATTTTTTAGAAATATCTCAAAATAGTCCTTCTTTTGTCTTTTATGTTGCCTCTCCTTGCTAGCTTTTTTCTGATTTTTTGTTTTGTTTCGGCTGAAGCAGCTAGGAAGTGCAGAGCTCTGTTTTCACCCGAAGCCACAAGTATTTGAGGAATCATCATGTGCTCAATATTATTGGATGCCGCGGATGCACAGAAATATAGGAAGTTACACAGGTTTCAGCCTGGTGGAAGAAAAGCATGGATAGATTCGAATCCGTAAAGCAGCCAGGACATATGTTAACGTGACTTCGTGCAGCCTGTGGGAGTGAAGCACAACGCAACCAGTGGGGGCGGTAGTGAGCAGGGCCGGCTCTACTGAGAAGGTCGCGAGCAGAGTCCCAGGAGGAAAAGGCAAAGGCGACGTGACAGCCCAAGCTCGCCATGTTGAGAAGGGAACACGGTGAAGGCCCCACTCAGCTGCGATCGGAGGCGTGAATTGGAAGGAGCACCACCCACCATTGGAAGCAGGCAACAGTCAGCTGTCAAATGCTCGTGAGCAAGAACAGGAAGCGTGCTCCCTTCTGCAGCACATGCACTAAAACTGGAGCGGTCCAGGGAAGATTTTCAGGGCCCCTGTGCAAGGATGGCACGCAAATTCCTGAAGTGTTCCAAATAAATAAATGAATGAATAAGAACAGGAAGGGGTACGGGGAGTTTCAGGAATACTAAGGAGCAGCGGGGAACCAGGGCCATGCCCGGGCTCGTGGAGAGTTAAGGAAGTCGGTACTAATCTATTTCATGGTGAGGAAGACAGAGATAGAGGTGTTGGCAGTGAAATGGATAGTAAGGGGTGATTAAAGGAAAATGTTTGAAATTGAAGAATTGACAGGGATCCATGATTCATTAGACATTGAAAGTAAGAACAAATGTGGTAGGCTGCTTCTCAGTGAGCTCCCAGTAACCCCTTTTTCCTGAGAGTCACACTTCTGTGGGAGCTCCTCCCCCAGTGTAGGCTAGAGCTAGTGACTTAATTCTAATGAACAGAATATGGCAGAGTAAAGGGTCTCTCTTGAAGGCAGATTACAAAGAATGTGGCTTTCATCGTGGGTGTCACTGGCCTCCAGAGAGACCCATGTGACAATGAAATGATGTCCCTGGACCAGCCAGAGAGGACTAGAGAACTGTCGCCAGTCCCATGAGTGAGCATGGACGTGCACATTTCCCCCAACCCCCCACGTGCAGCTGTGACATGACCGCAGCCCTGGCCATCTGGTAGAGTGCAGCCTGGTAGAGAACCTGGGCCAGAGGATGCTGCTAAGCCGCCTGAACTGCTGAGCCACAGGGACTATGAACGGATCAAAGTGTGCTGTTTGAAACCACTAAATCTAGGTGGCATTCATTACACAGCAGTGGAGAAAAAGCACAACAAGCTTACAAGATGAAAAATAACTTTTATCTCAAATATAGGACACCAATTTATTCAGTTTACATATTTAGAGATAGGGTTGTTCTAAAAATTAACCAATGAAAAAGATTGAAGATTGCAAAAGAAGATCAGAGTCTGCCTGCTGACCCTGACAGCACAGGAGCCAGCAGTGGAAGAGGGATGTTCATTCTCATGGTTAGATCCAGAGACCCACTCAGGGAATTGGTGCTCCCGTGATGAAATTTCAGGCTCAGCTGCACTACAGCCCAGGAGAGACATGCTCGCCCCAGAAAGACGTAGAGGTTCTGCCAGACTTAAACTTCTCTGGCCGTTTGGAGTTCCTCATACCAGTAGACCATTAGGCAACAGAATGACTTACGATACATGTAGGGTCTTACTGACTCTGAGTGTCATGTGGGAAAAAAGCCACTGGTACAAAATTGGGCAGGAAGGAGTATATCCAGAAGTTAGGATATTCACCAGAGAACCCGTTATTGCTGCATGTTCATTAATAACCATAAATGTGCAACTGCAGCAACTTTAGTCTCACAAGGACCTGGTAATCAGGGGCGAATATTGTTTCTTTCTGCCAAGTAAACAAACCAAAATCAGCACCAATGCTGCCCAAAGGTGAAGGGATTTAGGATGAGTGGTGAAGGATGGAAACGATGAGCATCACTTTTGGCTTCAAGACCAATCTTTTTCATTAGTTAATTTTTAGAAAAATCCTTCAAGACCAATCTTTTCATTTTTTCAGTTAAAATAGATTTAAACCCAGATGTTTAAACTGATACGGTACTTTCTTCCTGTCTTTTTTTTTTAATGGTGCATAGAAGAGAATGTCTACAAGCGAAGAAAACAGGAGAAATCAACTCTGCTAACACCTTAATTTCTAGCCTCCAGAACTGTGAGAAAGTTAATGTCTATTGTATAAGCCACCCAATCTGTACACTTGTGGCAGCCCTAGCAAACTAATGCAATCCTAAATGCAGTACCACTGTTTGTATCTGAAAGTCTGTGAAACCAGTAAAAAGGTGAAGCAGAATGATGGGCTTGTAGGTGTTTGATGGTGATTCTTTAAGTCATTCCTTTTGTTGGAAGATATAAAATACTACAGTAAATAGGAGAGAAAGTTACAGCACATAGCAACAGTTATAACTGAAGAATACTAAAAGACTATAAAAACTGCTTAGAATAAGCAACTATCAATTCTAAGAGGTTCATCTTAGTTTGGTTTTCCATGCAGGAGTTTTATTCACATGAATAGCTGTGTTCACTTTTGACCTCTGATTTGAAGTTGCTGTCAGTACTATATTTGTGGGTGGCTTTTTGTACTCAGACGAAGAAGTCAGCCCCTGGAAAGATGGCTTATATATGACCTGCAGAGAACAGCCTTCTCAAAGATCCCTAGTTTGCCTACAAGTTGAATGAGACTAGTTTGTGGTGTGAATGTGAAGTATTTTCTGATAAAGCTGATTGGTATATTTTCACCTACTTCTAGAGAGGGTAAATAAAGTCTATTAAATTTAAAGGAATTCCTATTCAGCTGGTCTTATGGGAACTGGGAAGCACATATAAATATAAATCTAGCAAGGAAACTTAAGAACTCTTTAAACATTAGAAATAATAAAATTGAGCTTCTATTTTTTAAAAAAATTATTCTCGTCCTTTAAGAAAAAACCCTTCTCACAGAAATTGACAACCCAAGTTGTGATTATTTTTGAGATTTAAAAAAAGGCAGCCAGAAAATATATGAAAATACAATAATGAATAAACTAATAAATCTGAAACATTTCCAAGACTGATAAACAATTGGATGTCATGAAATCTACATTCATTTAATACTAATAATCCTGGTATCTTCAGTTGGGATGGAACACATCAATTTTTTCATTAAAATTATTGAAAAGATTCTTTCGTAAAAAAATATTTAATGGCTTTTTGAGTAACAGCAGGGTTTCAGAAGCAATTTACAAGTCATTAAGCCAGAGATATAATATACATCCACACACTCATTACCCCTTTACAAAATAAGCAACTCAAGGCAAATTTTGTTTCCTCTATCAACCCACCCACCTCACCTTTCCACCCTAATTATTTTGAAGTATATCCTAGACACTGTATCATTTGTGCACAAATACTTCATTTTGTATCTCCAAAGGACAGTGATTTTGGTTTTAACCAAAACACACCATTATCACATTCTTAAAAAAAATCTAATAATACCTTAGTATTGTCAATATTTAGCAGTACTTACACTTTCCTCTGTACTATATAATTTTTAAAAGCATAGCTTGTCTTAAACAAATTCATTTATTACAAAGTAATTGACAAGTCTCTTAATCTTTGGCTCCCTCCTATATCTTTTTTCTTTTAAATGTGTGTGAGAGTGGTTTCTTTGTACTAAAGATTTTGGTAGAGTTTGGATTTTGCTGATTGCCTCCTGTGATGTTGTGATGCTTTCTTGATCCCTGCATTTCCTGAAAATTTCTAGTTAAATCGGCTTCAGGCTTGAGTTTTAGGAAGGGAAGACTACTTCCTAGATGGTGGTGTGTATTTGCATCTAGTTGTCACTTTTGGTGATGTTAGCAGCTGCACTGAATTCTAATTATGTGTGTTCTATCCCCTTCCTGATACATGGTAAGCACTTGGGACAACAAATGCTGTGTTCATAACTTTCTACCCATTACCTAGCACTGTTTCTGGAAAACTGAGGGATCCAATATTATCTACATTTTTAGTGAATACAGGAGTTCATGGTTCAGTCTTATCTCTTCTACTAACTCTAAGAGATCATTGACAAGACACTTAAATTTTGTGAATATTATTTTCACAGTCTGTAAAATGAAGGGATTGGCATTAGCATGGCCCCTAATGTCCCTTGAATGATTCTACAACATGATCATGCAAAGGTCAAGAAGATAGCCTGTCTTTTTCCTCCAGAGGTTGCAAGAAATAAAGAATTCTGTCCCATGCATACATACTGACCAAGAAATAATGTTTTCTGGGGGGATTTTGTTTTTTTGCAGAAACAAAATTTGATTTGTGTAACAAATCTGTACTTAGAATAGAATAGCATTTGTCGGTTACATATATCAAAATGGAGCAATGTTTAATTACGTTCAGTTCTATTCCATGATGGACTAGAATATAACATAATATATACATATTTATTATAATATGTTGGGGTCATTACTTTCAGGGGTCTGTCTTGCAGACCTTGACTCGGCAACAAGTGAATAAAGTACACTGACACACAGATATTATGCTTTGCTAGTTCAGCCAAGTGTCCGTGGCTGCTTACAGACTCCTTGGGGAGCGTTGTAAACAGTTGCAACCGCTGGCTCTCACCAGCCAGTGAGACTCACATTTATTCAGTAAAGTTTAATTGACAAAGGCTTGAGTCAACACCACTAGACGTTAAAGATCAAAGGACAGGTTCTGATGCCTAAAGCAAACACCATTAGTGGGCAATATCCTTGGTCGATCTCCCCCGAGAGAGCCATTTGGCTCAAAAGTTAGTTTTAAGACTGCATGAGTAGACAAGTTGGTTAGGTTAACTCCTCACATTTTTTTGTATTTGTGCCTTAATCTCCCTGGTTCTTGCAAAGAGACTCTAACTGCCTTCAGCCAAGAACTATAGAAAAATCTTTAAGCCTTCTAAAAGGGTTTGAGACTATATTTTATAACTTTCTCTACCATTTTTCCTTTAATATTTTTGCTACCACCTTAAGTGAATCCTCACAACGTAGGTATGTACATGAACACATAGGAATAACTAATTTAAATTCTGCTGAGAAAAATGCCAAAAGCAAAGAGACAGGCCTGTTGTCTATAAACAGATGCATAGCTTAAGAAATTATAAAACCACTCTCCATCCTTTTTGTTGTTGCTGTTGTTTTAGAAACATGGTCTCACTCTCTGGCCCAGGCTGGAGTGCAGTGGTACAATCATAGCTCACTGTAGCTTGAACTCCTGGGCTCAAGCAGGGAGCCTTAGCCTCCTGAGTAGCTGGGACTGCAGGTGCATCTCATCTTTACCAGCTCATTTTTTACTTTTGAAGAGACAGGGTCTCATTGTTGTCCAGGCTGGTCTCAAATTCCGGGCCTCAAGAGATCCTTCCACCTGAGCCTCTCGAGTCATTGGCATTACAGGTGTTAGCCACCACACACAGCAACCCTCCATTCTTAACCAACTTTTGTTTAATTCCCAACAAATAACAGGAAAAACAAATTGCCTACCTTGAAAATAATGACATAAATCATATTTATCTTCTATATGTACACTTGCATACATACATACACATATAACTTTTATTAAAACAAATATATACAAGCAAAGATCCTATTAAAGTTCATCCTTGGCAGTAACAAGGTACAGATATGAATAAAAAAAATTAAAAACATGCAAGTATACTACACGATGGGCTATATTTTCAAAAATACAAAATTAAATCATCTTTTGAAAAAACAAGCTTCCTCAACTTTTAGTAAAATCTATATCCAGACTGCAAGAAAATAGTTACCAGTATAAAACAATATCAGAATTCAAGTTAACATCTTATATTTAACTACTTTGCTTAGACAATGTTTAGAAAACTCAAACACTTACTCTCTAGCACAATGGTCAGAGAGTTAATGAAGATACAGTTTTCTAGGCAGAAATCAGTTATGTTCTACTATGCAAACCGAGCATTTGAATTGATTCTTACTCTTGTATCGTAAGCATTGAGGCTCATCCAGTATTGATTAGGATGGTGCTTGGTGGATAATCACTAGTCCCTTTGTGCACCAAAACTCAAGAGTTCTTATAGGTTTGTTGAACATCATGATACAAAGAAAAGGTACCATTCATTTTTAAAATTCTAAGCCGTTTTCTCTACTGTTCCTTACTAAACTAGACACATCTGCTTCCCACACTGCAACATAACAGTTCTGTCAGAAATTAGAGCACCAGATTATCACAAAAAAGGACAAAGACAAGTGTCTCCTTTTAAAAGCAATGGTAATCAGTTGGTTTTAAAACAGGCATGTTCATCACATCGCCCTGTAATCAGAACACAGAAATGTGCCCTCATAATAAAGGTACTCTTTTCTAGGAACAATGCATTATTTCATTATTACTAACAACACACACAGCATCTAAATGATCTTTTATCTCTTCAAAGGCTGTTCATATTCCCTAAGATTAGCAACATTACAACCGAAACAAAAAGAAGCTAGCTAGCTAAAATACACAGTATGCACACAGACACACACAGATGCAACATACACAAATTTGTTCTCTCACATTAAACTCTGTAACAGTAAAAAACAATCCTAAATAGTTGTTTCTATTAAACTGTTTCTGTTCCAGAGAAGAAAAAAATACAATAATATAAGGGTCATGATTCTAAAATCATTAACTTTATAATTTTTTTATTATTGTGTAGTTCCACTGATTTACATTTTTCCTTTACCACTTTCAAGCAAGGTTCAGTATGCTCGACTTCATTGTTCTTCTGGGGGTAGACAAGTGTGAAGTGACCCCAATTAGGGATGTCCTAACAGGCAGTAAGTTGGCAGCACAAGAGCTTCAATCACAGCCCTCCAAACACTGCAACCACCACAACAGTCTCTTGGTAATCATTTAGTGTATTACTAAATGTTTACCTTGTTAATTATAGTTACATTATGTGGATACTAAGACTTTGGTTAGCTACCTCTCCCTTTTGGCTTTTTCCTATATTTTACAAATTTAGTTGACATTCAATCTTTGGTCTTCTAAAGACCTTTGGTAAAATAAGTATGAACTTATCAGCAACATAAATATTTGACACAACTAAAATCATTTTCATTTATTCCCTAAATTTTCCCCTACAGGTTCTGGAGATTTCCAAAAACTTGTAATCAATATAGCAAAGCAGGTGCTACCATTGTGGAGATTAGAGGACTTTTTATACTGTACACAATCACTTTTTTTAATGGAGATACTTTAATTTCAAGCATAAAAGTAGAAAAAAGTAAAGGGATGGAACAAGAAATTTTGAAAATTATGTTGTACTACTTATAGATTATGCTCACGTAATCCTAAATATAATAATTCAGTCCTTTAAACTGACTTAAAAACATATTCCAAATGTATTTGCTTATTCACAGTGAAATATTTGGTGATGAATCAGAGGTAGTCCAAAAAATGATCAAAATTCGTTACCTGACATTCATGTTGAATGTGTTTAATCACTAAGCAATTATGGATTTAATATCTAAGATTGATTATCCTGTCAAATTGCCTCCCAGGATATTTAAAATCAAGTTGCTCTGCTGCTTTGTCAGAAAAATATTTGATTGCTTATGCATGTCAATGATTTACGCATACACACATATTTGGTAATGAGACATACAACAGAGCAAACTGAAGTTTTCCCCTTCTCCAATCTCTAACATCTATTAACTCTTTATTGTAAACAAAGAAAAACCATATTTTATATGACCATGAAGTTTATATAATGTAGTACAGGGAGTATGTCCCCAGTTAATCTGTTCCAACAGGTATAAGAAAGACATAACAATATGTGTTTAAAAGTTACATTCACTAAAGGCAAAAAAGGTAGTCCTACGTGACTTAGATTTTCCATAGGAGAATGCAATTGAAGCAAGCCCTCCAGTGATGATATTCAAATAATCTATGTAAATTAGAATGGTCAAATTTTTCCATCTATGCAATCCAACTGAATGTTAATGTAGGTATTTAAATTATGGAATAGTTATAATTGCACAGGATTCCAGTAACTGATAGAAGAAAAGACAATAAGAGATGCTGATCCTTATTCCACGTCAAGTGGCCTTGTATAGACTTTGCCTAGCCAGAGTCTCAGATCCCACTGAGTGCTTCTGAAAAGGGGCATTTTTCTCGGTTACAACACAGGTACTGTTTTTGGCCTCACAAAGCCTCCAGTCTAGGCGTTAAAATCCCAGCTATAGACAAGTGCAAATAATCCTAGAATTTGCAAATATGCCACGGCAAATATCACTATCTTCTTGTCAACCCTCACATCACCACTAGTATTCCCATAGGCAGAGGGGAGACTGACAGAGATTATTTACACTGGAAACAAGTGACTCTGATAGACTGCAGATACTTAATACAGGTTGATAGCTGATCAATGCAGCCTCGTAGATTTCATGAAAAAGTCTGCTTCCTTAAATAAGGAGCACATCTCCAGCGATACTACACGATACTACCCAGGTACCCATTGGTACTACACAACAGTTCATTTGATAATCTAATGGTCTTGAAAGAGTTAATCTTCCAAACAGACTACAGAATAATTTATACACTAAAAATATCAAGCACAACTGATTACATATTTAAGTTTTTCAAGAGGAAAAAGCACAGAGCTAAGCACGCTCTACTTACTGATATCACAGTGAGGAACAGAGAAAATACCTTAAATGATGATGACACTCCGACACGAGGATTCTAGTAGGGGAAACCTGGGTCTTTGATCTTTAGGAGTAGCTGTTTCATTGGCAGTATTTTAACTATCTGATGATAGTGAAAAATAATTTCAATATTTTAAAGTTACACACCTGATTTTCAAGTGAGATACTCTTGGCAACTTTTTAAAGGGCACAGTTCTTGATTCACTATGTTTGCTGACATACAATTCAAATATACTACAGTATAGAAATAAGTAAATAGACTGGGAAGATCCAAGATGGCCAATTAGGAACAGCTCAGGATTGCAGCTCCCAGTGAAAGTGCAGAGGGTGAGTGGACGCCACATTTCCAGATGGACTTTTATTGCCCACAGACTAGGAGATTCCCAGGCGGAGGAGCCCTACCGGTCGCCAGCACGGCTTTTGGCCGGCACCGCGGTTCTCCGTACAAAATACACTAGTCTGGGTCTCCCTTCTAGCTGGCAAGTGAAGCTTCGGGAAGGCAGAATCGCCCATTCATCTGATTAAAAAGGGGTCTGAAACAGGGAGCCAGGCCAGGAGATTCCCGGGCAAAAAAGCGCGACGAATATCAGCGCTGCTGTTTCAGCTGGCGCAGTGGGTCACCACACGGGAAATCACACAGATCCCGGCGCCTTTTCATTAGGCAACTGGAACATCTGGGAGAGAGTCAATCGTTCAACTAAACAAAAAAGGCTCTGAGGCAGGGAGCCAGGTGATCAGGCTCAGCTGGTCCCACCCCCACCAAAAAAAAAAAAAAAAAAAAAAACCAGCAATTGGAAACGCTCAGGGTTGAGAGTTTCACAACAAGCATAGCTGAACCCCGGACGGTCCAGCTTTGTGGGGGAGGGGCGTACGCCATTACCGAGGCACTCCACCACTACGGAGGCAGACCGCCATTGCTGAGGCAGCTTGCCCTTACCAAGGCAACCCGCCGTTGCCAAGGCAACCCGCCATTACAGAGAGTCCACCATTACAGAGGTGAGCCACCACTGCAAGGCAGTTCTAACTACACCCATATAAACAGGACTGCAAGGAAGTTCACACAGCAGCTGGGTGGAGCCCACAGGCAGACAGTGACTAGGCTGCCTCCTTGCTGGGCAGCGCAGCCCTGAAAAAAAGGCAGCAGCACAATGGAAACTCATAAATGAAGCCCTAACTCCCTGGGACAGAAGAGCTGGGAAATAAGAAGGGGTTTGTGAGTCCTGCTGCAGCAGACTTAAACGTACCTGCCCAGCAGCTCTGAATGAACAACGGAGCTCGCAGTTCAGCACTTGAGCTCCTATAAAGGACAGACTGTCTCCTCAAGCAGCTCCCTGACCCCCGTATATCCAAAGAGT
>CAUYLG010032356.1:0-45619 GCA_963573385.1 Cacajao melanocephalus
GTAGTATTCCATGGTGTATATGTGCCACATTTTCTTTATCCAGTCTACCACTGATGGACATTTGGGTTGGTTCCAAGTCTTTGCTATTGAGAACAGTGCCACAATAAACATATGTGTGCATGTTTCTTTATAACAGAATGATTTATAATATTTTGTGTATATACCTGGTAATGGGATTGCTGGATCAAATGGTATTTCTAGTTCTATATCCTTGAGGAATCACCACACTGTCTTCCATAATGGTTGAACTAATTTACACTCCCACCAACAGTGTAAAAGCATTCTTATTTCTCCACATCCTCTCTAGCATCTATGATCGCCATTCTAACTGACGTGAGATGGTATCTCAATGTGGTTTTCATTTCCATTTCTCTAATGACCAGTGATGATGAAGTTTTTTTCATCTTTTTGTTGGCTGCGTAAGTGTCTTCTTTTGAAAAGTGTGTGTTCGTATCCTTCGCCAATTTTTTGATGAGGTTGTTTATTTTTTTTTCTTGTAAATTTGTTTATTTATAGATTCTGGATATTAGCCCTTTATCAGATGGGTAGATTGCAAAAATTTTTCCCATTCTGTAGGTTGCCAGTTCACTCTAATGATAGTTTCTTTTGCTGTGCAGAAGCTCTTTAGTTTAATTAGATCCCATTTGTCTGGTGCCTTGTATTTTTATTTACTAGATCTGGCAACTGAAACCTAATGAAACTTGAGATCAACTTTGCTGCCACTAATTAGAACCTGATGGAGCAGAGGAAATCACTACTGTCCCTGGTTGGACTCTATTGGAACAGTCATTTTCTTGTTTTGAAACATGCATATTAGTTGCAAATAATTCTTAGTTTCTGTCTGTAGTTACTCAAAAATTTGTGCTTTACGTGCAATTTCCACTCTGTAGATGTTGAGACAAGTTTTTCAAGCAGGTCAGTTTTGGACTTTGTTCTCTCCTTCCCCATATTCCAGAGACGCTCAACCCTTTTCACTACCACAAAGATAACTTCCTTTGCGAAATTAGCAAACATGTTCAGTTAATCATACATTGGACTTAGTGTTGACCTCCCATGGATGCATTACACATTGCATATGCCATTAATGTGTATGTATTCCACATTACTTCCTTTGCCAAACTAGCAAACATGTCCAGTTAATAATAAATTGAGCTTAATGTCAACCTTCCATGGACACATTACAAAGACATAATCATCAATGTCATGATTTTCCCTACAAATCCTACTCATTGGGTATAAGATCTATTATGAAAAGTCTGTAGAATCTCCTTTCCTGGGAGTTGGTTAATTTGACAGCGGTCATCTCAAATAGATCAAATTCAGGTGTATCAAATGCCGGGGTGGGGGTGGGGAAGGAATAGATGACTCGTCAGACTCATTTTTATTTGTCATATCTCATTCTCCATTTTGCTAGGGAGAACATATGGAATTGGACTTGCAAAGATGGTGAACCATCTCTTACAAAGACTGTAGAGCGATACTCCCATCCCTGCATCTGACCATGAACTTGAATCTTTTTATAGTCCCCAGGTTAAAAGCCAAATATGGGGCTAAATGTGCTTTGTGTGCCCTTGAGGTGATTTTAGTGCACAGAAAAAACCATTTGGCAATCTAAATATTCCTATTGCATGTATTAACTGTTAACTATGAAAATATAAATCTCATATCTTAAGTCTTTTCTTGAGGTGAAATTCACTTCAGATTAGCCGTTTTGACCAGGTGTGGTGGCTCACGCTTGTAATCCCAGCACTTTGGAAGGCCAAGGCAGGCAGATCACAAGGTCAAGAGATGGAGACCATCCTGGCCAACATGGTGAAACCCCATCTCTACTAAAAATACAAAAAATTAACTGGGGCGTGGTGGCGGGTGCCTGTAGTCCCAACCACTCAGGAGGCAGAGGTTGCAGTGAGCTCACATCACACCACTGCACTCCAGCCTGGCAAGAGTGAAACTCGGTCTCAAAAAATATATATATGATTAAGTAAGTTAAAAAAAAGATTAGCCATTTAAAAATGGACAATGTAGTGGCATTTAGTCCCAAAACATTTCCATTGGTCCAAAATAAAACTCCCTTCCCATTAAACAGTCATTCTCCATTCCCACCTTCCCTCTCAACCTTGGCAATCACTAATCCGTTTGCTATCTCTCTGAATTTGCCTATTCAGATATTTCACATATATTGAGTCATATGGTATGTGGCCTTTTGTGTCCGGCCTCTTTCATGTAGTGTAACCTTTTGGAGGTTCATCCACATTGTAGCATGTATCAGTACTTCATTTCTTTTATGGCTCAATGATATTTTCCTTAAGTTTTTTAGTTCACCTTACAAATCTTATTATTCTGTTTCCTGGAGTTAGCAAATTTTGAATGATAGCTTTTAAACTGACTGATTAATATTTAGTCCATTGACATAGTTAATTAAAATCCCTTTAAAATTTCAAATAGTATATATACACTTAACATGTTCAATTTTCTTTAATAGACTTTTTAATTGAAGTATAACAGACATATGGAAAAGTACACAATTCCTCAGTACGCAGTTGCATGAATTTTCAAATGACCATGCTTATGTAGCTACCAGCCAGACCAAGCAGAAGAACATGATCAGCATTACAGAGAGTTCCCCTCATTTTCCTGTGAAAGAATCATCTTTAAGTCCTGAATCTGTATGCTTTTCTGTGGAAGAAATATCTAGCAAATGTTCTACAAATTATTTGCCAGCCTCTTGTCTACCTTAACAGATATGGCTGCAGGGTGCAAAAGACATGATTCAGAAAGAAGCTCCCTGTTGGTCTTGTGGCTTTTGGCATCCCCCAATCTGTAGGCAGGGGCTTTTCGAACCATCCCTTGGTGCTGAGTAGATGGCACACATTGCACTTTAGTGTGAAAGATGTGGAAATGGAAGAGAATGACACTATCTCAATTACAACTGGGTTTATGCTAAAGATCTGCTGCTAGTTGCCATATATACATTTCCTACAGTTTTATGGGCAATTAATCCTTTTTTTTTTTTTTTTGATATGGAGTTTTATTCTTGTTGCCCAGGCTGGAGTGCAATGGCACCATCTCGGCTCACTGCAACCTCTGCCTCCCGGATTCAAGTGATTCTCCTGCCTCAGCTTCCCAAATAGCTGGGATTATAGGCATGTGCCACCATGCCTGGCTAATTTTGTATTTTTAGTAGAGACAGGGTTTCTCCATGTTGGTGAGGCTGGTCTCAAACTCCCAACTTCAGGTTATCCGCCCACCTTGGCCTCCCAAAGAATCTTGTTTATTTTATTTTGTTTTTAATTTTTTTTTTTTTGAGATGGAGTTTTGCCCTTGTTGCCCAGGCTGGAGTGCAATGGTGCGATCTCGGCTCACTGCAGCCTCCACCTCCCAGGTTTAAGTGATTCTCCTGCCTCAGCTGCTTAAGTAGCTGATATTACAGGGGCCTGCCACCATGTCTGGCTAATTTTTTGTATTTTTAATAGAAATGGGGTTTTGCCATGTTGGCCAAGCTGGTCTCGAACTCCTGGCCTCAGGTGATCCACCCACGCTCCAGGCATGAGCCACCGCGCCTGGCCCAATTAATCCTTTTGTTATGAAAACCCTTTAGGTATTGCCAGATGTAGACAGGGAAATTCAATGGACCTCAGTGGCACACACTGTGAAGGGTTCCCATGGCCAGACTAGGTAAATAGCCCACTCTTAGAAAAGATGCCTTGAGAAGAATTATTTCTAGCCAGAACAGACTTTAATAGCAGCAGCTAGATGAACAGAAAGCCCAGAGCTAAGATAAATGCAGAAAGTAGTTAAGCGTTCTGGTGGGAAAAATAGTCTGGGGCCGTATAGTACAGAGCTTCAAAAGCTAGGGCAGGAGTGTGTTGTGAGGCCATCAGGGATCACTGGAGGTTGGTGAAGGGAAACCCATTGAGGAAAATCACCCTCCTCTCCTGTTATCATTGTTTTTATTTTCAGAGGTGGCTTCTGACATGAAGAGTAGGACTAATGAGTGATTTTTCACACCTGTGACTTCTTGGGGGCAATAACTCTGTTCACAGAGACCTTTTATGAGCCCTCTGTCCTCACCATGGAGTTAGTTGGCACCTACCCGGCCCTGTACTTTCTGAGTGATGTTGGGCATGTGATTCATAGCAACCATAATAATAGGTAACAGTATTTATAATGTGCTTGGCACTGTTCTAAGTTTTTGATCTTTTTTATCTTCACAGCAACCCTCAAAGTCAGTACTATCATTATCCCCATTTTATAAATGAAGAAAGTGAAGCACAGAGAGGTCAAATAGTTCACCCAAAGTCACCACTAGCCAGTAAGTGGCAGAAACAGGATTCACAGCCAAGTGGCCTGACTCTAGAGCCCATATTCTTAACTTAATCTACTCTATACTAATTCTCAAACTTAAGATATTTTATCTGCATTAAAGCTGTATTTAATGGTCATTTTTGCACATCTGTAGGCTGCTATTGCAAATGTGGGATGAGGTTTTGTTTTTTTCTCTGTCCCTTATCATCTGGGCCCTGGGCAATTGCTCAAAAGTAGGGCTGTCTTATGCCACTCCTCACCTGTGCTTCAGAGGACAAAAATAGGGCAGCCTGCATCATTTCTTGCCCAGTTATTCAATACTCATTGAGTGCCCGTCTCAGGCAAAGCACTGAAGGGATTCAAGCTACACAAGACGTAATCCTCGTCCTGGAGGCTCTTACACCTCATCTGGATCCAGGGGCATTTACAGGAGAAGAAGATGGGCAGGCCTGGAAACCATTAAAAACAGGAATACTCACCTCCAGCCCTGTTTGGCTCCAAGCTTTATATCTCTTACTCCATCCCTGAATCACTGGAGTGCTATGGAAAAGCCACCTCCTCCATGCATCTCCTTTTCTACCTGAAAAATGGAGCTTCCTTGATTTATTTTTTTTTTTTTTTTGGCATAGAATACTGGCACGGTTTGTTAGAGTAAAAGTGGCTTAAGATCTAAGGCGAAATAACAAAGTGTTATTATCTGAGTACACAGCACACACTGCCCTTTCGGAACTGTTGCCTGTGGACTTATTGCACAGACCAAAGCCCTCTGGGAACAAGCACTTACAACAAAAAATGGTTTATTATCATAATGGAGCATTCAATTCCTTGCTCTGATGAGAGGTGGAGGGGTTTCTAAATTCATTGTATTAATTTAGAGTTTGGGGGAGGGAAATAATTAAAAATGTAGGCCACCTATGGGTGCTACATATGTGGATGATACAGTGTTGTTATAATGGGAATGTGATACATTTTATTTATACAGTTTCTAGCTACGAAGAGTATATTAGGTATTTTGCAGTGGGGCTCAGAAGCCTAAAACAAACAAGATTAAAATCAGCAATAAAGCAGATCGGGAGAAGCCAGTGAAATTCAGCAATAAATTTGATGCAAAGCCAATGCGATATGCCAAAGGCCTTTTAGAATTTGCTGCGGGCTAATGATTACGTTTTCTTAGTTTAGTGATATGGGAGGATATAGAAGGTAGGGTTGATGACTGTGAAGGAGAGGTCAGCCAGGGAGCACTTCCTATTGTAGGAAGAACAATTCTGACTTTGTGGAGGAGAATAGAATGTTCATGGCCTAAAGGTTTTTGTGAAAGCTGTGTGTGTGTGTGTGTGTGTGTGTGTGTGTGTGTGTGTGTGAGTCTAACTCTCCACAGTCACTTATTCCTGTGTGATTCATAAGTCTTATAGTCAGGAAATTCTTTCCACATAACCCCATATCATTTTGTGGGGGTTTCCACTAATGTTCTCTTTTGTTTCTTCCAGTCCCATGCTCTGCCTTCACCTTTTAAAACCCCCAGACTCCTGTAATAATTACTCCTGGTATTCCTCATGGTAATAACACAGCATAGTAGACAGAAATAAGACCCAGGAGAGAAGAATGTGACTTAACAGTCACATGGGGTTCCCTGGGTCCAATCTCAGTGTAATAATACTTAGAAAAATTTATCTCAGAATTCAATGAAAATGGCAGCAAAGATTTGCTGAAAAAGACTGCATGTACCATCTATTTTTCTCTTATACACTTATATTAAACATGCCCTAAAGCATATCTTCTAATTCTCTGGCAAAAACTCTTAACCCATGTGTTGATAAGAATGGTTCTGGTCTAGTGTGTGCCTTCCTTTATGTGTTCCATGTTGTTCTTGCTGCGAATATAGATGCATTTGCCTGTCAAAGCATCACTTCTAAGGACTGAATATTATGTATTTTCTTTTTTTTTTTTTTTTTTTTTTTAGAGATGGAGCCTTGCTCTGTTGCCCAGGCTGGAGTGCAGTGGCACCATCTTGGCACCCTGCAGCCTCCACTTGCCAGGTTCCTATATATGTATATGGCAATGAGCCATATATATATTTCTATATATATATATATATATATATATATATATATATATATATATAAAACAATAAGCCAGACCTGGAGAAAAAAGTATATTTATTGAATAGCTTATATAAATTATATATGTATAAAGAATATTTATGGGGCATTTTCTCTCTTTCTATATATAGACACCATTTATATTATTATTTTTTCTCATGTTTTCAAAAAGTTTTGAGGCATAATTGTACATCTTTATGGCATTACAGAGTTTTATTTTCATATATGTATACAATGTGCAATGATCAGATCAGGTTAACTAGCATATCCACCACATCAAACAGTGATCATTTCTTTGTGTTTGGAACATTCAAAATTCTCTCCTTTAGTTATTTGAAAATATATAATAGGCCAGGTGTGGTGGCTTACACTTATAATTCCAGAACTTTGGGAGGTCCAGGTGGGAGGATCGCTTGAAGCTGAAGTTCAAGACCAGCCTGGGCAACACAGTGAGACCCCATCTCTACAAAAATTAGAAAACATTAACCAGTGTGGTGGTATGTGGCTGTAGACCCAACTACACAGGAGGCTGAGGTGGGAGGATTGCTTGAACCCTGGAGGTTGAGGCTTCAGTGAGCCATGATTGTGCCACCGTACTCCAGCCTGGGTGACAGCTGGGTGACAGAGCAAGATCCTGTCTCAAAAAAAAAAAAATTAGCCAGGCATGGTGGCACATGCCTATAGTCCTAGCTACTAAGGAGACTGAGGTGGGAGGATTTCTTGAGCCCAGGAGTTTCAAGCTGCAGTGAACTGTGCTCATATCACTGCATTCCAGCCTATGCAACAGTATGAGACTGTCTCTTAAAAAACTGACAAAAACTAAATAATAAATTAATAACTATAATCACTCTGTAGTGCTATAGAATACTATAAGTCATTTCTCCTCTCTAGCTTTAATTTTATATCTGTTAACCAACGTTTCCCTATCCTCCCCTTCCCACTCCCTACACAGACTCTAGTAACCAAAATTCTACTCCCTACTTCTATGAGCTCAACTTTCTTAGCTTCCACATATGTGAGAACATGGGGTATTTATCTTTCTGTGCCTGACTTACGTCATTCACTTAACATAATGTCCTCCAGGTTAATCCATCAACATCTTATTATGAAAATGCTCAAAGCTACCTACAGAAAAATTGGAAGAGTAGAACAGTGAAAGCCTGTACACTTTTACCTAGACTTACCAATTATTAATATTTAGCCACCTTTGCTTTATCTGTTCATATATACCTCAGTTTTTTCTAAAACATTTGAAAATAAGCTGCAGAAAATAAATATTTACATTTCATTTGTAAATATTTCAACACACATTTCCTAAAGATAAAGACAAAAAATATATATAACCACAATATTGTAATGACACCTACGAAAAATATACAGTTCATATTTTAAATTTCATAATAACTCAGGAGGCTGGGGTGAGAGGATTGCTTCAGGACAGGAGTTTGAGACTAGCCTGGGCAACGTAGTGAGACCTTGTCTCAAAAAAAAAAAATTCATAATCATCTCAAACATTTTAAAGAAATAGTTGTTGTTATTATTGCTTTTATAAAAATAGAGGACTTTATAAATGTTCATAAGTTGAATTTTGTTCTTACATCTAAAAAGTCACTTTGAACAAATGTGGAAGTTCCAAGTCATTCATTTACTGTTTCTGTCCCACAGTTCTTCGTTGTAGAATCTGTGATGATTATTGCTACCTACAAAGATGATTGAGAATCTAGAGATAACAAGTATAGAACATGTAGAACAGGATGTAGTCAACATATCAGACACTTGTTACTGGGAATAGCTAAGATTAGAACAAGGCTGATATTCTGGTGATATGCGCCCATATAATTGCATGATTGTTAATATCGAAATGCAATTTACTGTTGGCACACTGTGTTATCAAGGCCTTAATTCCTGGCACCCCAGATGACCTCCAGGACCAATACTGAGATGTCTGTTCTAATTGGTCACTATCTGTGTCATACTCTTAATTGAAAAAATATCCCTCCTGGATGAAAAAAAACGAAAACTGCGACTAGACACATTCAAGAGTACTCTATTTCAGTTCTCCTGTCTATTAATTCGGGTTATGGTTTTTAAAAATAGTTTTAGAATTTATATTTTACCAAGTCACTCATAGATTTAGGATTAAACAGTTTTTACTATTTAAGGTGTTAGGTCATCCTGTTACTCTTATAATTTTCTGTGTTTTCCTTTTCATTATACTGATATCAATCTATCATATATAAAAATTTCAGACCTATCTGTATATAAATATCATATTTCTCCACAGTAGAGCACATTTTCCACATGTTTACTCCAGCCAAAGAACCCAGCATTTGGTGTTCAAATAAAAACCGTATTTATTATTATATAAGTGTTGGCACTGAACAGATAACAGGTGGTAGTGACTGTTTCTTGAGAATTGTGTGCATATCTGAGTATTTATTTACTTAATATTTTTTAAATTAAGCATAAAAATTTCACAAACCTGTAAAGCTAAACAAATGTCATCTACTTTGCATTTAGTCAGTACATACAAGTGTTTACAGAAGTGGTGTTTCTGAGCAGCTATTTACATAGTCAAAGAGTTCGATGAGATTTTGAGCAATAATTTCATTAAAGATTAAAAAGTTTTAGAATGTATAAAAGTGACTGAATGGTTATGTATGAATTCTGAGAACCTGCGTTAGAAATGCCAATGAAACACTGGAAGAGTTTTTTTGTTTTTTTTTTGAAACTGACATGGGACATAGACAGAGAATGCTGAAGAAAGAAAGAGAATGACTGGAAATGAAAAGAGTGGTTAGCCAGGCCCAAGAGAGCGGATCCCTTGAGGTTGGGAGTTCAAGACCAGCTTGACCAACATGGCGAAACCCCGCCTCAACTAAAAATACAAAATTAGACAGGTATGGTGGTGCATGCCTGTAACTCCAGCTACTTGGGAGGCTGAGGCAGGAGAATCACTTGAACCTGGGACACAGAGGTTGCGGTGAGCCGAGATGGTGCCATTGCACTCCAGCCCGGGCAACAAGAGTGAAACTCTGTCAAAAAAAAAAAAAAAACAGTGGTTAACAAGCTGTCATCACCTTAGAACACAAATGTGAGCCCTGTGCAATTCATGATATTAAGTGCCAAAAGGAAAACACCTTAAGTAAAAGCAAGAATATTGAAACTGCTAGGATCTGCCAGAACAATGCCTGTTATACTGCATAAATCTTGTTGTAATAATTTATTATTTTTTGAGCAAATACTAATTCATATGTTTCAAAATTTAAGAAAATGCACCCCTATCCCCCAGCCATGTGTTTTTTCCCAAGAGGCGACCAAGATGATCATGTTATCTATTTCTTACATTCTTACAAGAATATATATTTCATATAATGTATATACATCTATATAATCAGAATATATATTCAGTGTATATGTTCACATTCAGAAAAGTGATCAACATATTTGACAATATATTGTCAGCTTCAGAAAAGTTCGTAAAATAAAATATAACCCTACAAAGCAGAAAATATAAAACACAAAAATAAATAAAACATAAAACAAAGTTAATATCTATGTAACCAAGAAAGAGAACCTCACCAGCATTCCCCGATTTCTACCCTGTCTCTCTTACCTGGAAGGTAACCATTATGTTGATGTATAGCAATATATTTTGCCTGTTTTTTGAATTTTATATAGACAAAATTATATAGTACATATTCTTTTGTGTATTCATTCCATTTTGTTTTGTTTTGTTTATTTCATTTTTGAGACACAGACTCGCTCTGTCACCCAGGCTGGAGTGCTATAGTGTGAGCACAGCTAACTGCAGCCTCAGCATTCTGGGCTCAAGCTATCCTCCCACCTGAGCCTCCCAAGTAGGTGGGACCACAGGCACATGACACCACACCTGGCTAATTTAAAAAAAAAATTGTAGAGACAGGGTCTTGCCATGTTGCCCAGGCTGATCTCGAACTCCTGGGCTCAAGCAATCCTTCCGCCTCTACTTCCCTAAGTGTTGGAATTATAGGTGTGAGCCACCATGCCAGATCCCATTTTATATTTTTGAGATTCATTCACGTTGTCTTGTGTAACAAAAGTTGGTTTCTTGTTCATTGCTTGAGTATTTTCTATTGTATGATTGTGATACTGTTTATGCATTCTACTATTTTGGGGCATTTCTCTTGCAGTGCACAGTAATGCTACAAATATCTTTTTTTGAGATAGAATCTTACTCTGTTGCCCAGGCTGTTGTGTAGTGGCACTATCTCAGCTCACTTCAGCCTCCACCTCCCAGGTTCAAGTGATTCTTGTGCCTCAGCCTCCCGAATAGCTGGGATTACAGGCGTGTGCCACCATGCTGGGCTAATTTTTGTACTTTTAGTGGAGACGGGGTTTCAACATGTTGCCCAGGCTGGTCTCGAACTCTTGCCCTCAAGTGATCTGCTTGACTCTGTCTCCCAAAGTGCTGTGATTACAGGTGTGCACCACAATGCCCTGCCACAAATATCTTTTTTATGTCCCTTAGTGGACATGTACCCATATATCTGGAGAAGAAGCATGCACACACACATGTGTGTGTGTAAAATGTAAATAAGTTTTAATATGTTATCTCTCCATCCACACAAGATGGCTTTTCTTCACAGGGGCTTTTATTTTATGAAGGACTAATAGAGGCAAGTTGGTTTGGGGGAGCTCATTAGATTATATTATGTGGGTAACTGTTTTTCAACTATAAGCTAAACCAACTCACCTTGATAATCTCTGTTCAATGGATGTTCATTTTAATACTATTCACTTAATTTTTAAAAAGCACAAAATACTTAAATGTACAATAGTAGGAGGTTGGTAAAATAATCACATACCTGTTGAAAGCTATATTATTCAGCTATTTTTTTAGTAGTAGATTATGTAATGATACTGAAAGATGTTTATTGTTTAAAATAAAGCATGTAACAAGAGAATATATATTGGCATATATATAAATGAAATATTAGAATACAAAACAAAACATTAATAGTGGCTACGTCTGAATAGAAGTAGTAGAATTATGTGGGATTATTTCATTCATTTTGTTGCTCCATGTTATATTTTTTCTATAATAAGCATTACTTTCATATTATTTAAAAAGTTACTCAAAAAAGTGGAGGCAGAGGCTCAATGATTTGTTGACTTGGGCAGTGATGAACATCTGGGAAATTTGTGGTGCTATGCCTCTTTCTGCCCAGACTACCTTTTCATTTTCCCTCTCCGTAGGACTCTCTAATGACTTTCTAGAATCTCACTTGATTTTTCTTTAATATCCTCTTGTGTTCTTTCTCTCTCTCCTATGTTCCTTGTCTGTCCTGGGTACTAAGAGAGCTAGGTGACTTTGCTGAGCAGCTGTTGCTATAGGAGCTATCCTGAATATTATGAATCCACCCATTGATTCGCCAATCCATGCAGAGCAGTTGAAATAATCTGTTAACTGGATTTCCCCTCTGGATACCTCCCTAACTTTGGGTTATCTATGGGGCATTTGTTACAACAAATAAAATGATCTCTGTGAATGGCTGAAAATACTCTCAGAGTTAAACAGAAATGGTGGTCATGCTGTTGAAGCTAGTGCCCGTTGCAATGTGAACTGTGATTTTAGCATAATTGAACTTCTTGATGTCTGGTACGATTTTTTTTTTAACACTGATTAGTCAATTAAGGACCAAAATAGGCATCAAATAAGTACTAAGAGGCAGGCAGATCACAAGGTCAGGAGTTCGAGACCAGCCTGGCCAACAGGGTGAAATCCCGTCTCTACTAAAAATACAAAAATTAGCTGGGCATGGTGGCATGCACCTATAATCCCAGCTACTCGGGAGGCTGAAGCAGGAGAACGCTTGAACCCAGGAGGAGGAGATTGCAGTGAACCTAAATCATACCACTGCACTCCAGCCTGGGTGACAGAGCAAGACTCTGTCTCAAAAAAGAAAAATAAATAAATAAATTTCAAAGGCTTTTGTATTTTGGATAGTGTTTCATTCCACACTAAACGCTACAAGGATTTTTACAGAATAAGCACATGGATTTTTGTATCATCTACAGTTTTATTCATATGTAGAAAAAATGTAAACATAACAGATGATTTTACTCCAGACAGTATGAGAAATTTTGGATATGAAATTATGTCGCTGATACCATTTTAATATTCCTTCCAGTTTTATGTATTAAATAAGTTTATGATCTATAAATCAGTCAAAAATGATTTCTATTTTTGTTATTTTTCCCAAAAGACAACTTAAGTTTGCATTAATTCGTCTAAACAGTGAAGTCTTTTTAACATTTATAAAGGAAATACTGTGTTTAAGTCACTTATCATTAATTTGACAACTGTGGTGACTTTTACCAGCCTCTATGGTGTCATTTTCCTTAAAATGAAGTATTTTTGAAAAGTTCAGTCTTAGCCCCATTCGCTATTAAAGTAGGATAGAGGATGTTTCAATCTGACAAACACTGAGAGCCCTGCTCCATGGAAAGCATTGAGAGTATTAAAATGAATACAACGATGTTTCTGTGTTCAAGTTTACAAATGAACTCGACTAAAGGGAACAAACACATCTTCTATAACAGTGTATTATCTTTATTTTTTTTAGACAGTCTCTCTCTGTCACCTAGGCTGGAGTGCAATGGCACAATCTCGGCTTACTGCAACCTCCACCTCTTGTATTCAAGTGATTCTCATGCCTCAGACTCTCTGGTAGATGGGATTATAGGCGTGCGCCACCATCCCTAGCTAATTTTTGTATTTTTAGAAGAGATGGGGTTTCTCCATGTTGGCCAGGATGGTCTTGAACTCCTGACCTTAGATGATAGGCCTGCCTTGGCCTCCCAAAGTGCTGGGATTACAGGCATGAGCCACCGCGCCTGGCCAACAGTCATATTATGTTGTATGGTATGTCATACCAGTACTAACCAAGAATTAACAGAGTTATGGTGTGTAAATGTGTGTGAGTAATTAGGTGAGCTACTCAACATTGACGATGAAGAATAAACATAATTTTAACCAGATGAATTGAAAGAAACTTTTCTTTAAAAAGAACCCAATGCTGCGTGTCCTATATACATATCTTATTTTCTCCAAGTTTCACAACACTGAAGATAGGTAGCCACATTTTAACAGATGTATAATCTGGGAACTCAGAGACATTTCAGGTATGTAGGAAGAAGGGAAATATAAGAATCCTGGCTCACTTGGCACTTGTTCGAGACTGGGGTACAATGGCAGAGTAATCAATAAAGAAGCTGAAAATGTAGTTTGGAGTTGGTTCTCTAGTGAACAGTTTGTAAAACAGTTACATGGGCAGTGGAGTCCTTGGAATTTTTTAAAGCTAGGTTAGAAGGATCAGATTCACACTTCACTATATTCAGGAAGACGTGTGATAGGTGGATTGGAATGACAACCAATCTCTTTTTTGTAGAAGAAAAAGGGATAACAACTGAGAAACCATTGCAACAGTTGATGAAAGAGAAGACGAGGCCTGGTCAAGGCAATGGGAGTGGGAATGTGGAGAAGATGAATTTAAGAACCACTGGCTGGGCTTGGTGGCTCACACCTGTAATCCCAGCACTTTGGGAGGCCAAGGTGGGCGGATCACCTGAGGTCAGGAGTTTGAGACCAGCCTGGCCAACATGATGAAACCCCATCTCTACTATAAATAAATAAATAAATAAATAAATAAATAAATAAATAAATAAGCTGGGTTTGGTGGTGGGCTCCTGTAATCCCAGCTACTGGGGAGGCTGGGGCAGGAAAATAGCCAGGAGGCAGATTGCAATGAGCCAAAATTGTGCCATCACACTTCAGCCGGGGCAACAACAGCAAAACTCTGTCTCAAAACCAAAACCAAAACCAACCAACCAAACAAACAAAAACAACAAAAATAACCCAGAACCACTGTGCAAGTCAAACTGATGATGGAACTTGGTGACCAATTGAAAGATGATTTAATGGATCCTAATTTGGGGACTCAAAACATTTTTCTTTTTAGGTAGAGTTTATAATATGAAAGAAACCATTTGAAAGTATACAATTTGGTGACATTTAATACATTCATAATGGTATGCAGCCATCAAGTCTATTTAGTTCTAGAACATTTTCATCTTGTGGACTCTATGCATTCAGTGTTTATTGAATGACGGAATTTGGGAGAGAAACTAGGGGGCCAACGGCAGTCAGGCTTGCATCCCACAGAAACAAAAAACATTCCTCTTTCAATGAAGCTATCCTTTATTATGGAAAATAACATTCTTGACCAACTTCCTAAAACACTCATAAAGTCAAATGCAACATGAAGATTAAATCACAATTTCCTCATTAGACAACATAGGCGGAACCAGGTATTGAGAATATAGACAAGAAAGCTAACAGCGTATTGTGATCTACCTATAACATTTTCCTCCAAATAGAATACACTCTGTGTATATGTTTAAGCTTATATTCATTTAATTTAATGTCATTGAAAAAGCTAACATAAAATTTAAATCCTGAATAAAATAAAACAGTTGCTTTTTCGATGACAACAGGGTCATTAACTTTTCTCTTCAGTTTCTAATCTATATCCTATACCTTGATTTACTCAGCCTTGGCTAAAGCACGTTTTTAATATCTTAGCTAAGCTAACTTGTAAGCAGGCATTGTTGATGGAGGAAGGGAAACAACTCCTTTCCAGGGTTCTGCCTACATAGCTTATATTATGAGACACTTCTTTTTTTTTTTTCCAAATCTCCTGTGTCTGCGTTGTGTGTCCTATAGACACCTAAGCCTGGGCATCTTTTATGAATCTCAGGGAGCCCACTCTGCTGCTGAGCTAGCCTCACTTACACATTTCATTTATCCACAATAATAAGAATATCAATACCTTGGATTTATATAGAGCCATTCATCCAAAGAGGTCAAAGCATTTTAATTTAATTGGATGTTCCCGTGGCTTTAAGAGCCCCTAGATATATTTACAAATGTAATATTAGGAAACGGTCTTCCCTGGTTTAGACAGCATAAAACAAGACCTGCATATATACTGCTTTTAGCCAGGCGTGGTGGTATGTGCCTGTAATCCCAGCAACTCCAGAGGCTGAGGGAGCAGAATCACTTGAACCTGGGAGGTGAAGGTTGCAGTGAGCCGATTTCATGTCACTGCACTCCAGCCTGGGCAACAAGAGCAAAACTCTGTCTCAAAAAATAAAAATTAAATTAATTAATTAATTTGGGTGAGCTAATTTATTTATCACTTAATTGTTTGTTCATCTTGTGATGAAAGTAGGCCATCATTTTTGACACATCTAATTCTCCTTTAAAGGAGTACTTTTGTGTATTTCTGTTTATAAAAAGCGATACCTGGAAACTTTTTTTTTTTTTAAATGGAGTCTCCCTCTGTTGCCCAGGCTGGAATGCAGTGGCTTGATCTGGGCTCACTGCAACCTCCGCCTCCCTGGTTCAAGTGATTCTCCTGCCTCAGCCTTTCAAGCAGCTGGGATTACTGGCACTCTCCATCATGCCCAGCTAATTTTTGTATTTTTATGAGAGACAGGCTTTCACCATGTTGGCCAGGCTGGTCTTGAACTTCTAACCTCAGGTGATCTGCCTCCCTTGGCCTCCCAAAGTGCTGGGATTACAGGCCTGAGCCATCACACCCATCCTGGAAACTTTGTAAAACACAGAAAAGTGTAAAAAAATAATTACCTATATTATTGATGCTCAAAACAACTTTGTAATACCCCAAGAGATGTATTTTCAACAAAATTAGTCATACATTAGTAATAATAGCTGATATTTACCAAGTGCCAATAATGTACATCTCACATATTCTTACAACAATCACGAGCTTTACAGATAAAGAAACTGAGGCAGAGTAAAGTTAAGTAACTTGCCCTAGGTAATCTAGCCAGGAAGTGGAAAGCTGGGATTGAGTCTAGGCCATCCTGCTACACAACTTGCATTCTCTACTTTTTTTTTTTTTTTTGAGATAGAGTTTTGCTCTTGCTGGCCAGGCTGGAGTGCAGTGGCATGATCTCTGCTCACTGCAACCTCCGCCTCCCAGGTTCAAGCGATTCTCCTGCCTCAGCCTCCCAAGTAGCTGGGATTACAGGCTTGCGTCACCATGCCCAGCTAATTTTTATATTTTTTAGTGGAGATCTGGTTTCCCCATGTTGGTCAGGCTAGTCTTGAACTCCCAACCTCATGTCATCCGCCCATCTTGGCCTCCCAAAGTGCTGGGACTGCAGGCGTGAGCCACCGCGCCTGGCTTGCATTCTTTACCTTTTTAAAGGTGTGGTTAAAAAACACATAGCATAAAATTTATGATTTTTAACTACTTTAAAGTTTATAATGCACTGACCTTTAATATATTCACAAGCTGTGCAACCATCAACTGTAGTTCTAGAACATTTCATCACCCCAAAAGGAAACCCTGTATCCATTAAGCAGTCATTCCCCATTTCTTCGTGCACTATAGCCCCTGGCAACCATTGATCTGCTTTCTGCCTGTATGAATTTGCCCATTCTGGATATTTCAGATGAATGGGGTCATACACGATATTGCCTTTTGTGTCTGGCTTTTTTCATTTAGCCTGTTTTCAAGATTTATCAATATTGTAGCATATATCAGTACTTTATTCATTTTTATGTGTGGGTAATATTACATTGTACGAAGATAGCACATTTTGTTTACACCACACTCATACACCTCATATTGTCGCACTTCATCGATTGTTGAATATTTGTATTGCTTCCACCTTTGGGCTATTTTGAACGGGTACTTTTATGAATGTTCATGTACAAGTTATTTTCCGAACACTTGTTTTCATTTCTCTTGTGTATATACCTAAGAGTGGAATTGCTGGGTCATATGGTAACTTTACATTTAATTTTTGAGGAACCACCAAATTATTTTCCACTATGGCTGAATCACTTCACATTCCCAAAAGAAATGTACAAGGGTTTCAGTTTCTCCACATACTTGCCAACATTTATTTTCCATTAAAAAAAATTGTAACCTCCCTGGTGGGTGTGAAGTGGTATCTCGTTATGGTTTTGCATTTTCCTATAACGACTAATGATGTCAAGCAGCTTTTCATGTGCTTTTTGGCCATTTGTGTATCTACTTTGGAGAAATGTCTATTCAAGTCCATTGCTCAGGTTTTAATTTTTATTTCCTTTTGTGCTGAGTTGTAAGGGTTTTTAAATATATTCTAGATACAGGACTCTTATCAAATACTGTATATAATTTGCTTTTATTTCTCCCATCCTATGGCTGTCTTTTCACTTTCTTGATAGTGTACTTTGATGTATAAGGGTTTTTAATTTTAATAAAGACCAATATATCTATTTTTGTCTTTTGTTGCTTATGCTTTTGATGTTGTAGCTAAGAATCATGAAAATTTACCCTTATATTTTGTTCTAAGAGTTTTATCTCTTATATTTAGGTCTTTGATTCATTTTTAGTTAATTTTTGCATATTGTATGAGGTAGGGTCCGTTTTCACCTTTTTGCTTATGCATATCCAATTTTCAACATCATCTGTTGAGGAGGCTGTTCTATCTTTACTGAATGGTACTGTCACCCTTGTTTAAAATCAATTGATCGGTCGGATGAGTTGGCTCACGCCTGTAATCCCAGCACTTTGGGAGGCCAAGGTGGGCAGATCACCTGAGGTCAGGAGTTCAGGAACAACCTAGCCAACATGGGAAAACCTCATCTCTAATAAAAATACAAAAATTAGCTGGGTGTGGTGGTGGGCGCCTGTAATTCCAACTGTTCGGGAGACTGAGGCATGAGAATTGCTTGAATCTGGGAGGCAGAGGTTACAGTGAGCTGAGATTGGGCCACTGTACTCCAGCCTGGACAACAGAATGTGACTCCGTCTCAAAAAAAAAAAAAAAAAGAAAAAGAAAAGAAAAAAAAAGAAAACGAAAAAACAATGAAAATCAAAGGGTTACTTCTGTATGGCTTATTCTATTATGTTTATCTGTGTGTTTATTTTTATACAAGTACCATGCTATTTTGATTACTGTGAATTTTAAATAAGTTTTGAAATCAGGAAGTATGAGACCTCCACACTGATTTTTTTCCCCCCAGATTGCTTTGGCTATTTGGGGCTCTTTTCATTTCCATATGAATTTCAGGATCAGTTTTTCTGTTTCTGCAAGAAAGCCTAGTGAATTTTGATTGGAATTATACTGAATTTGTAGATAGCTTTGGGGAGTTTGGCCATCTTAACAATATTTGGGGAGTTTTCCAACCCGTGAACATGGATGTCTTTCCATTTATTTGAGTCTGCTTTAATTTCTTTCAGCAATGTTTTGTAGCTTTCAGTGTATAAATCTTTCACTTCCATGGGCCAAGTTTATTCGTAGGCATTTTATTCTTTTTGCTGCTGTTGAAAATGGAATTGTTGTGTAAATTTCCTTTTGGATTGTTTATTGCCAGTTTTCAGAAATACCACTGATTTTCTGTTGTTGTTGATTTTGTATTCTGCAACTTTGCTGATTATTTTATTAGCTCTAATAGTTTTTTGTGTGTATTATCTAGGATATTCTATATATAAGATCGTATCATCTACAAATAGATATTGTTTTATTTCTTCCTTTCCGATTTAGATGACTTATTCATGTTCTTGCCTCATTGCTCTGGCTATAACTTGCAGTACTTTGTTGAATAGAAGTGGCAAAACATGGTTATCCTTTTCTTGTTTCTACTATTAGTGGGAACGCTTTTAGTTTTTCATCAGCTACGATGATTGCTGTGGGTTGTTTATAAGCACCCTTTATAGTCTATAAGAAGTTCTCTTTTATCCTTGGTTTTCTGAGTGTTTTTATTGTGAGGGTGTTTTGGATTTTGACAAAGCATTTTTCTGTATCAGTTGAGATGATCACACTTTTTATCGTATGGCCTGAATTCTTCACCACTAGGCCCAGCTACCTCTCCCTTTCTCTATGAATTATTTAATTTTATAGCACACTTTTTGCACTTATACCATAAAAATCTTTTTAAAAAAGTATATATATATATATATATATATATATATATATATATATTTGATACAGAGTTTTCCTCTGTTGCCCAGGCTGGAGTGCAGCATGCAGTAAAATGATCTTGCTCACTGCAATCTCCACCTCCTGGATTCAAGCAATTCTCATTCCTCACCCTCCCGAGTAGCTGGGATTACAGGTGTGCATCACCACGGTCTGGCTAATTTTTGTATTTTTAGTAGAGATGGGGTCTCACCATGTTAGACAGGCTTGCCTTAAACTCCTGGCCTCAAGTGATCCACCTGGCTTGGCCTCCCAGAGTGCTGGGATTACAGGCATCAGCCATTGCACCTGGCCCAAAAATCTTCTTTTCTTTAAGAGCCATTAAAATTATGATTTCTAGAAGCTATATGTTATTTCCTCATTTGAATGTTACATAATTTATTTGATACCTCTGTGTTATTTCAAAAATTTCATTGCTCTATCTTTATTTCTTTAGGAACAAAGTCCCTAGAACTGGGCCAAAGGCTATGAATATTTTTAAGTTATCATATCATATATATGTGTGTGTATCTGTGTGTGTGTGTGTGTGTGTGTGTATGTGTGTGTCATTTTTGACTAATTTTTAAAAATGTGAACTTCTACCAGCTCGATGTCTATTTAATAAAAGTAGTTGATGTGTTCTGAGCTTGCTGCTCTACAACTCCAGCACCTCTGAGTTAGTTTGCTTTCTATTCATTTAAGTTCTTCAATCTTTATTGATACTGAGCAGGCCACCTCCTTCCTTCCTTTTAAATTTTTATTATTATTCTTGTTCCTCAGTCTAACCACTTTCCACACACATTCTGGTCTTTTTGTTTTGTTCATTTGGGCTTATGAATTAATGACTAAGCCATTGGAGCCAATGCAGGAAATACCAACAAATTACCAGTAAAAGTATTAACACAAATGTGCATTATTACTAATTAGATTTCATTTAGCTTGGAAAAAAGGAATCTGCAGTGTGGTCTGTTGTTTTTCAGTTATACTGTCTTTTCTTTCTTTCTTTCCTTTTTTTAAAAATTATACTTTAAGTTCCGGGATGCATGTGCAGAACCTGCAGGTTTGTTACATAGGTATACACTTGTATGGTGGTTTGCTGCACCCATCAACCTGTCATCTACATTAGGTATTTTTCCTAATGCTTTCTCTTCCCTAGCCCCCCACCCTCTGACAGACCCCTGGTGTGTGATATTCCCCTCCCTGTGTCCATGTGCTCTCATTGTTCAACAGCCACTTATGAATGAGAAATATTGTCTTTTCTTTATCAATATTCATTTGTTTATTCCTGTGCATGTGTTTTTAGGACTATCTGGAAATATATGAGCATTGGGAAAAATTGAAGTCACACATAAACCTAATGTAGAAACATTAGTTTTAAAGAATAAAGAAAAGCGTTTCTGCTCATATTCATTTTCGTATTTGACTGAATTTTTAAAAATCACTTGTGCTTAAGGCAAACTTCACACATAGGCATTCAGCAGAGAACCCCCCCTTTCATTTAAATGCACACCCTCATACATTTGGCATCATCAGATAAATTTGATTTAAAGCCTGACAAAATTCTAAAAGCAAGGAAGCCGAAAAAAGCTCGAAGTCACAATAAACATAAATTAAGATACTCATTATAAGACTTAGGAAGTTGCAGCTGGTTTAGCTTTTCTGCGTGTCCAGGAGACGCAGAAGGAAAACTACGATTCCCAGAGCGCTTAGCGCAAACACGCGCATCGCGGCCTCGAAACTTGCTCCCTTAGTCCCGCCTCCTCCCTTCAGTGATTGGATTTTACACTTCCGCGCCTCTGGAATTCTCTTCATCCATTGGTGGAGACTCGGGTCAAATACAGAATTTACGCACGCTTGGCTTCCCTGGAGTCTAGCGGCTCTCCCCACGTCCAAGATGGCGGCAGAAGCAGCTGGTGGGAAATACAGAAGCACAGTCAGCAAAAGCAAAGACCCCTCGGGGCTGCTCATCTCTGTGATCAGGTGAGGGAGGCAGGAGGCATGGTCTGGGGACGCTGGGCAGCGGCTTGACCTCCGCTTTGGAAGGGAGAAGGGTTAGCTGGGTCTCACCCTGCTCTCCCTCCCCTTCTTTCCCTCCCCTTCTCTCCTTGCCTCCCGCAGCTCCTCCCCAGGGCCCTAACCCCTCCCCAGGGCCCCAGCAATTTCCCCGCGCGTCTTTTTTTCCGGGGTTAGCTATAGAGGGAGGAGCCCCGCCTCAGTCTTTTCTTTAGGGGCAGCACCTTCTATTAGAGTCCCCGGCCCTTAAATTACGCTGTTTGGGTTTGGTAGAGAAAACCAGGTGAAGGTGTGTTCATTGATTTCCAAAATGCTTATTTATTGTTTGACTGTAGCAGCACTCACTGAGAGAGGCGTCTTGTTTCTTGGACTTTGGGGTGGAAGGCCTTGGAGTCTGGAGACTCCTGTCACGAGTTGCAGATTGTGTTTTCACACTCTGGATACTTTCAACCACCTGTGCGTGGCCCAGCCTCAAATAGAAGAATCTGCAATGAGCTGGTAGAAGGATTGTCGGTTTAAAGGCCCACATCGGTTTTCGATTTTTGCTCTGCCTTTTCCTGCCTTCCCATTCTGGTCTATTTCTTAAAAGAAACAAAACCAAACCAATTTCAAATTATCCGCCATGCATTCCCCCTCTGCACCTCCGAGAAGATTGGGGTGGGAGTGAAGTGGGAGTGGTGGACCTTTTAGGAGCTTTTTAAAAAGAGTCAAATATATTGAGGATGGGGGAACCCTTTCAGCACCTTGAAGATGATACCGGCACTGACGAAAACCATCTAAATAAAATTTATTATGGCACGTTTTTTACGTTGTTGGCATTTGAATTTCAAGTCAGTTATTTTTCATAAACACTCCTACTTTTCCCGCGCATATGCTAAACTTTTGTTTGCATTCTTGGAAGGCTCCTGGAGTGTCTTGATCATCTTTTCAAAACCCAGGGCCACGTTATCTGGTAGGTACTAAGCACTTCAATGAATGAATATATCAGACCATTAAAACAGCCTGCCACTCACTGACAAAGACACATCTCATAGGTCTTATTTAGGGGGCTTTAAGATTATGGCCTGTTAAATCATTACTGTTAATTTCATTTTGGGCGTAAGAGAATAAATCTCTGTGGAAATGCTTAAGATACTTGGTAGACCATACAGAGGAAGTACTGTTGTGAATCTGTAGGCCCACACACAGGTAGTGTAGATGTATCTTGTGATACTAAAATTCCAATTGGAATGTTTGTCGTTTCCCATCTGAATTTCCTGTGAAATTATAATACTTGGACATGAATTTATTTGGATCCTTTTTTGAACTTTTTTTTTTCTGCCTTATAGTCAACATTCATTTAAACAGTAGGTATTTAGTGCTAGTTTGTAGTGTGGTGTCTGGCACGTGTTACATATTTAATATTTGTTGACTGAATGAGTAAATGCCCTGGGTTTTGCAAAGATGAAGCAGACACAGTGTCACCCTTGAGGAGAGTACAGTTTACCTGGGGGGATAAAATATGTCAATAAAAATGATGACATAAGACTGCAAGAGAGACATGAAATGTTATGGAAATCGAGGAGGAGTGGCTGTTTCCAATGGAATTGAAATGTGCCGTCTCATCTGTGTACTTTCGATTCTCCAGGCTGTTCCCATTTCTTTTATGCTATTTGTGTTTTCTTCAGTGCCAGTTGAATTTACTTTAAATGTTATATTTTTGAAAACAGCATGAAAGCCAACCTAAAGCTTTTTTTATTAATGCTAATTCAGAGCATACATTGCCTTTGGTTGACCATTCCTTAATGTTCTCCGGGAGGAGCCCTCTACTGCTCCACGGTGTGCACTGTGATTTTGTGGTTATCCATCCATCTCTTGACACTTTATTAATTTATGACCTTCACCTTATCTCTGTGATTTAGGCTTAGGCATTTTTTACTTTGATTTCTGTTGTGCATTATTGCTTTTCATTTTTCTTTTTCTTTTTCTTTTTCTTTTTTTTTTTGAGACAGAGTCTCGCTCCGTCACCAGACTGGGGTGCAGTGGTGTGATCTTGGCTCACTGCACTCTCTGCCTCCCGAGTTCTAGTGATTCTCCTGCCTCAGCCTCCCGAGTATCTGGGATTACAGGCGTGCACCACGACACCCAGCTAATTTTTGTATTTTTAGTAGAGATGGGATTTCACCATGTTGGCCAGGATGGTCTCGATCTTCTGACTTTGTGATCTGCCCATCTCAGCCTCCCAAAGTGCTGGGATTACAGGTGTGAGCCACTGCACCCAACCCTCATTTTTCTACTTTATACTTGACCACCTCAGACCACTGAATAATACTTTTGTTATATATATTTTTTACGAGCTTGGTGTAAGGGAATGTCTAGACCTAGTATCCTGGGCAAGTTTAGTAAGGCTTGGGATGTATCATTATATATGCCCTTAAGACCAAATAGTGTTGGTGTTTGTATTTTAACATTTCTTTGAGTCATAGGGAAATTTTGGTGTTTGAGTAAGGATGTTGGTAGCTATAACTTCTTATTATTTCTTTTCTAATATGCTTTTGAATATACCCAGTGGTTTCAATTTTATAAACAGTGGTAGTAAATGAGAGGGGAGTGGTAGTATTTGGTGTTTGGAATGGGGAATCGGGGGGAGAGTCCTGAGGGTAATAGAACCAGGAATGTGTATTTCTTTTTAGTAAATTGCACTGTCACTAGGAAGTTGCTGCCTGTTTTTCTGTTCAATTTGTATCCTTATGTTTCCCTTCTTGCAAGATTGTATTCATTATTTTTAATTCCTCATATAAGACTTTGATTACCTCCTCCTATCTTTAACCTTTTTTTTTTTTTTTTTTCAAAATCTCCCCCAAAGACTGTAGCTTTCCTGGTTGCTTTGGCAACAAGCCCCAAAAAGGAAAACCCATCTTAGGCTCACGTTTATAAGGTCTGAGCATTCCTAAGATGTACAGAGTGCCTTCCAGTTCTCTTTCATGTTTCAGTGGACTTATTTTGTCACAAAAGAAATTACTTGTTGTAGAGTCTACTGTCTTTTGAAGAGTTTGATCAGTTTATCTTTTTTTTAAAATCTTTTTGTATCACTGAGTAGCTTTTCTTTTTTGAATAGTGAATGTTAAAAATGCTTCTTTAATTCTCTTGCTCACATGTGTAAAAATGTCATTTCTATACTACATTATGTATTATCATAAAGGTTTGTATTTTTTCAATCTTTTCCTAATAGTTGGAGTAGCGTTTATTGTTACAGTCATTTTTAATATTGTATTTTAACACTACAGATGGATAAGGGTTTGACTTAAGGACAGAGTAGGTGTAGACATGGGGAATATCCAAATTTATCTCTATTTCCAGCCTGTGTACTAAATAGTCAGTGAGTCTGTATTTTGGTAGTATTTTTGGTAGTATAAAGTATTTAAACTTCAAAGCATTTAAAAGCCAAAAATTAAGATGAAGTGTAGTATAGTTGTAATGCAAGTATTATATGATTTTTTAAGTGACTTGAGACTGAAAAATTCTTAATTGTTTAAGAATATTGAATAAAAATATTTTAGGACAGCCAGATGTTTCAAAGGGTAGACTTCCAGGGCTTTACAGAAGAGGTCCTCAGGCCTGTGAGGTGGGGCTTTGGTGAGGGGACAGACAGTGCTTGGGAGTCAGAGGCTACGGTCAACTGCAGCTTTTGGTTTTAAGTCTTACCACTGGCCCTTTAAAATGGAACTAACTGGGCGGACAGAATCCCGATTACCTGCTGATGTATGATGTGCGATGTGGACAATTTTACACACACACATACACACACATACACACACACACCTGCTTTTCAGTTGACCTGCTGATGTACGATTTGGATACAGTTTTCTACTTTTCTGTTGATTTCCCCTGCCAACCTTTTGTTTGATGGGAAGTCAGAGGAGGCAGCCTCTCTAGATGGGAAATAAGAAAGGTGGCATTTTGGAGATACTTTATTTCTGTGAGTTGTCAGATTTTTAATTGGGAAATGTGTCTGCCACTTACTGTTAGGTGATTTGCTTTCCAATTAAATGTTGTCTCTCTTTATAACTTGGCCTGTAATGGCCAGTTTAATTGGGAAGACAAACTTTGGTTGTGACTTCAGGAGACCTTATTGAAACCTTAGAGCAGAGCTTTTGAAGACACACTCTGGTTACAGATGTCAAGGAGGTTTGAAGGCAGTGGAAGGCTCACGTTTTCATCAGCTTTTATGTCTTCACAGAAGTTGAAATTTCAAAAACTTAGAAAATCCTTTATTGTAGACACCTGTTAAATTTCCTTCCTCCTTCAAGAGTATTTTGGTCAGCTTTGTGTTTAATTCAAAGTAAACTTTGTTGAAGGGGTCCAGGCTTTGATCAGGGCTTTGAACAAACAGCTTTGAGGTTCATGACAGTTTGTGGCAGGGAAGGAAGGTGGTCACTCTGTTTCGAGCTGAGTCCTGGAAGTTGGGTTAGGTGTTAATGTGTTTTCCAGCACCATCTCTTCTCTTCATTTGAGCCCATCACGTAAGGGTTTTTTGGTTTCTAGCTCTCTTTGTACCCTGGTATGTCCTGGCCCTACCAATGCTGTGTTTGAAAATTACTACTAAAATACCCAGAAACAATACTGTCAGGGAGTCCTGGGATGTCTGGCAGTGTATGTGAATGTAAGGGGCAAAAAAAATTTCCCATATTCTGGCTAAACGTGCAGATTAGCATCTTGTGGACCTATGTTTTAGTGTACCTCATGTAATTGTTAACAGTGGGATTTCTTGAAGGCTTTGAGGCCTTTTGTTTTGATGGTGGGTGGTATGGTCAGGTTTTTTCAAGCCATTACTTGTAGATAGGTGTGGTCATAGCCTGTGATGAGAAGTGCTGAGAGTGTGTTATAGTTGAAACTTGCTGTGTTACCTGTATAACCTTAGACCAGTTACTTAAAACCAGTGTGTCTTAGTTTCCTCAGAGTGGTTGGAAAACAGGCCAATAATATGATCTGTGGTTTTGTGGAACATCTCATGAGGTAAGAGTATATAAAACTGCCTAGCACAGTTTGGCACACAGTAGGCACTCAGATGTTCATTTCCTCCTTTCTAGGATCTGTAGTCTCTTTGGTTAAGAAGCTTCTTTTGATTTTAATATATTTGCCAGATAGCAACTAGGTTATAATGTTAATTTTCCACCAGGAATAACCTTGATGGGTTGACTAGAGTGTTTAATTCCATTTGTCAGAATGTTGTCTTTGTAACAGGAAATCTTGTACAGCTGAATTAAGATAGTGCTATTATTTGGTAATTTGAGAGTCAGCTAAAAAAGCTAGATTTAAATATATTATCCTTATATGTGTATGTAAAACATGTAAAATATAAACACACATAAAGTATAAAACATATTTATTAAAGGACTGAAAAGACTACAAACAAGCAAATCAAGGGGCCCATACTCTTGAGATAATTCTTGTTGTCCTCTATAAAAATTGTATTGTACAAATTTGTAAAGACTAGCATCATAGGAACATTGTCCAGCAATTTAATTTCCCAAAATATTACCTGTTTTTCTTTTTCATTTTTTCATATGGATCTTGTCCATGTACATACTTTTTAAAAAATATTGCTATACCGTCTTCATAGTTATATAAGTTTTTTAAGTGGAGGACTTAAACATATAGACAACATTAGGGGAAGAAAAAAATCTCCCATATTTTCTTTCTTTCTTTTTTTTTTTCTTGAGACAGAGTCTCGCTCTGTCACCCAGGCTAGAGTGCAGTGGTATGATCTCAGCTCACTGCAACCTCTGCCTCCTGGATTCCAGTGACTCTCATGCCTTAGCCTCCCAAGTAGCTGGGACTATAGGTGCATGCCACCACACCCAGCTAATTTTTGTATTTTTAGTAGAGAGACAGTTTCACCACGTTGGCCAGGCTGGTCTGAAACTCCTGACCTCAGATGATCCACCTGCTTCGACCTCCCAAAGTGCTGCTATTATGGGTGTGAGCCACCATGGCTGGCCCGCCTATATTTTCTTCACTAAGATTATGCACTATTATTACTTTTGGTTCCAGTTTAAGAAAAATCACTGAATTGTTGTAAAAATAGTACTCTCATGATAAATAATTCAAACAATGAAAATGCAGAAGAACATGAAGATGAAAGTAAGAAAAAATTATTTCAAATTTTATCCTCAGCAAGTTACTATCATTGATATAAGATGAATCTAATTCCAGACCCCTCTCTTTTCTGTGGAATGTATGTGTGTATATGAAATGTTAATGGCCAGAATTAAATATGGGATCTTACTCTATATGCTAATTTTACTTGTCTTCCTCTTTGATGTATACATGTATATGCTAGAGTGCACAAATCTCAAGTATATGGCTTGATGAATTTTTGCCTGTGTAACTACTGTCTAGCTGAAGATAAAGAACACTTTCAGCATCCTAGAATGATCTTTTCCTATCAGTTTTTTTCCAGTACATTGTGTGTGTATGTGTGTATAAGGATATCCATTTCCAACACCACTTGTTAAAAAGACTATCCTTTATTTGCTTTCTTTTGCAACTTGGTCAAAAACCAATTTACCAATTTTATGTGTATGGGTTTATTTCTTGACTTTCTAGTCTGTTCCATTTGTGTTTATATTGATAACAATACTACACTGTCTCAATTACTGCTTTTGTAAGTTCTGAAGATGGTGTAAGTCCTTTAACTTTATTCTACTTTTTCAAAGTAGTTTTGGGACTTCTAGGTTGTTTGCATTTTCTTACGAATTTTAGAATAAGCTAGTCAATTTCTACAATAAAACTTGTTGGGATTTTGATTGGGATTAATATATGGAATTGACATCTTTATATTGAGTCTTTTGATCCATGGATTGGGGGTATATATTTCCATTGAACTCTTCTTTAATTTATTTCAGCAATTTCTTTGGAGTAGATTTTAGTGTCTAGGTTTATCTGTCTTTGGTCAGATTTATCTCTAAGTATTTTAGGCCGCTTCAAGTTGTGTCACAGTTTATGGAATGTTGACGTTCATTAAAAAATGTATTTTTTTCTTTTGGTGTTTTGTTTTATATAGTTTCTGTTGCTGTGCTAGTTCACTAGTCTTTTCTGCTATTCCTAATCTCTTGTTAATCCCATCTAATGTTATTTTTATCTTAGATTGTACATTTCAATCTAAGATACAGAAGCTTATCTTCTTTATCTGGAAGTTTGATTTGAGTCTTTTTCATGTCTCTGCTTACATGTTTAACTTTTCCTGTAGCTTTGGGAACAAATGGAATACAGGTATTATAACAGTTTTAATGTCCTTGTCTCCTAATTTTATAATCTGTGTCATTTCTGTGTTAGTTTCCATTGATTAATTTTTTTCCTCTTCCTTTACAAGCCTTGTAGTTTGTTGTTGTTTTGTTTGTTTGTTTTTTTGAGACAGTCTAGCTCTCTTGCTCAGGATGGAGTGCAGTGGCACAATCTCTGCTCAGTGCAACCTCTGCCTCCAAGGCTCAAGTGATCCTCCCACCTCAGCCTCCCAAGTAGCTGGGACTATAGGTGTGCCGCTGCACCCAGATAATTTTTGTATTTTTTTTTTTAGGTTTTGCTATGTTGCTTAGATTGGTCTTGAATTCCTGGCTCTAAGCAATTGCCTGCCTCAGCCTTGAGAAATATTGGGATACCACCTCCGGCCACCTTGTACTTTTTGATTTGATGCTAGATATTGTCAGTTTTATCTTGATGGCTATTGGTTTTGGATATTTTTGTATTCCAGTCTTCTTGAGCTTTGTTCTGAGATGTGGTTATTTGGAAACAATTTGATTTTTTCAGGCCTTGTTTTATGTTTTGCTAGTTAGGAGCAGAGCAACTTTAGTCTAGGGCTAAGTTTGTCTCAGCACTGTGACAAAATTCTTTTGAGTATTACACTCAATACCCTAAGAATTATGAAATGCTTTCACCCTGGCCTGGGGAGATAGGCACTATGTCCAGCCCTGTGTGAGTTCAGATCATTATTTCCTCTAATCATTTCAGGTTGTTATTTTCCTGGCTTTGGGTAGTTCCCTGTTACATGTGTGCGATCATTGCTCAGCTGATGACCCTCTACAGATCTGCAGACTTTTCTGTGCAGCTCTTTTCAAACTCCATTTCTGCCCTGCAGATTCTAACCACCTTAATATGCAGGGTTTTGAAACCTGTTTTGTTCATTTGTTTGTTAGTTACTTTGTTAGTCCCTGCTGTTTCTTCTGTGCCTAAGATAGAAGTCCATCAGTACTTCATATTTAAAAAAAAAATCTCTAAAGGTACTATTTTGGACTGCATCTTCTCAAAGAGGTAGAATAAGATATTCAAATGTACTATTTAAAGTGATGGCAGCTGGGTGCAGTATATTGCCTGTAGTCCCAGCTACTCCAGAGGCTGAGGTGGGAGGATTGCTTGAGCTCAGGAGTTCAAGCCCTGTTGGGGCAACATAGTGAGACCTCCTCCTAAAAAATAAAAAAAATTATAAAGTTATGACATGACAGCAAATGAGGTATCTCAACACTGTTGGTCTTATTTTGCACAGTATTAAACAGTTAAACACCTTTACTTTCGGCCAGGTGTGGCTCATACTTGTAATCGTAGCATTTTGGGAGGCCCAAGGTGGGTGGATCACTTGAGGTTAGGAGTTTAGGACCAGGCTGGCCAACATGGTGAAACCCCATCTCTACTAAAAATACAAAAAGTAGCTGGGTGTGGTGGCTGCGTGACTGTAATCTCAGCTACTCAGGAGGTTGAGGCAGAAGAATCACTTGAACCCAGGAGGCAGAGGTTGCAGTGAGCCAAGATTGTGCCACTGTGCTTCAGTCTAGGTGACAGAGCAAGACTGTCTCAAAAATAAACCAAAAAACCCTTTACTTCCTATAGTACTTTTTTTTGGAATTTTCAGAACTCATAGATATGCCTTGAAACTTACACATGTTTATGTATTTCTTCATTTTTAAAAATAGAGATTTGTTTATTTAATGCCTGCAGTAGTATTGTAAATTATTGGCTTGAGGTGTAATGTGGCTGGTAGCGGGTTTTCATTGAGCAGCACAGTATTTGCAGTCTTTTGGTTGGTTTCTGGTTTTGTTTGCATTTGAATGTTTGCAGGAGTGAGCTCTGCCCTCTATTGTCTTTATACTTTGCTCTGTCTTACATTTTTGTTAGCTACTTTCAAGCCATGAAATGAATTATGACCTTGGTCCTTATGGTGGCCAGTTTTTTTTTCTTTATGTGCTAGGGGTTTAGCTTTGAAAAACTTGGGTGCTTACATTTAACAGAAAGCAAGAAGGGAAAATTTTGTATTACGTTTAACACAGTTGGTAAGAAAATGAAATATTTCAAGATTTTTAGGAGACTTTTTTCTGACTTTCATTCTTTTGGAAGTATTTATAAAGTCTTTGTCAAAAATAAAGTAGAACATAATTAAAAAGTGTTTTTCCGTTTAAAACCTATCATTGTACTAAATATTATGGGAGAGTTATACTAAAAATATCACTTGAGAGCTTGTTAGAAATGCAGAAGCTCAGGTCCTACCTGACCTACATCTGCATTTAAACAAGATTCCCAGGTGATTTGAAAGCACAGTAAAGTTTAGGTAGCCGTTAGAACACGAAACCTAGGCTTGAAATGTTCTCAACACATAGAAATGATAAATGCTAATGGTGATGGATGTCCTAAATGCCCGGATGGTTTGGCTGTGTCCCCACCCAAATCTCATCTTGAATTGTAGCTCTCATAGTTCCCATGTATCATGGGAGGGAGATCTTTCCTGTGCTCTTATGATAGTGAATAAGTCTCATGAGATCTGATGGTTCTATAAATGAGAGTTCTCCTGCACAAGCTCTCTGTTGCCTGCTGCCATGTAAAATGTGACTTTGCTCCTCATTCACCTTCTGCCGTGATTGTGAGGCTTCCTCAGCTATGCTGAACTGTGAATCAGTTAAACCTTTTCCTTTATAAATTACCTAGTCGCAGGTATGTCTTTATTAGCATCTTGAGAACAGACTAATACAAGTGACATGATCATTACACAGTCTATGAATATTACAAAATATCACATGTGCTCCATAAATATGTACAAATATTTTGCATTAATTAAAAAAGATAAGCCAATTGCAATTGTTAATTTTTTTTTTCTGAGATAAACATTACATGTTTTTCAAAAAAGCGTTTTTTTGGGGAGGTGGACAGGGTCTCTGTCACCCAGGCTGGAGTACAGTGGCACAATCTCAGCTCACTTCATCCTCTGCCTCCCAGGCTCAAGCAATTCTTGTGCCTCATCTTGCCAAGTAGCTGGGACTTCAGGCATATGCCATCATGCCCAGCTAATTTTTGTATTTTTTGTAGAGAGGGTGTTTCACCATGTTGGCCAGGCTGGTCTCAAACTTCTGGCCTCAAGTGATCTGCCTGCCTTGGCCTCCCAAAGTGTTGGGATTACAGGTGTGAGCCACCACACCCGGCGAAAAGCATTATTCTTAAACAGTATATATACTGAAATATATACCAACAAAAATGATATCATGTCTGTGATTTGCTTCAAGATAATGAGAGGAGGGTTAGAGTCACTGGGATTGTCAACGAAGAAGATTGAAATGTGTTGATAATTGTTGGAGTTAGATTTAGACAGATTAAAAAAAAATTTTTTTTTTGTAGTAGAGATAGGGTTTCACTGTGTTGCCCAGGCTGGTCTTGAACTCCTATCCTCAAGTGATCTGCCTGCTTCGGCCTCCCAAAGTGCTGAGATTACATGAGCCACCGTGCCCAGCCTATTTGACAGATCTTTTAATTTTTGTACATGGTTGAAAATTTCCTTAAAAATGTATATGTGTATGTGTGTTTACATATATATATATGTTAGGGGGAGGGAAGATGGTGGGAAGCAAGGTTAATCGATTGATACTTTAATAGATTAGTATATCACAGAAATGCTGTGTATTCTTTATGTCCTGTTCCGTCTCTCCCAGACACTTTGAACAATAACGTATTAAATTGTTTCTGACTTCTGCGTTTAAGAAATCTGCTTCAATTTGTGTTACCCAGAATTTCCAAAATTTGACCACATAGCACCCCTTAATATTTTGTAAAACCTTGTTTCTGAGGAACTCACCAGAAAACAAGATCACTGTGGACAGTGCTTGAAGAAGAATGTGAGGCTTAACATAGAAGTAGAAAAAGAGGTAGAGTTGGGTGAAGTAAGAGTAGGGGCAAGATTTTAAGTTGACTTTGTCAGCGTTGGACTCGGTTTTATGCCTTAGGTGATTTTCCTTGATTTTAGATAATGACCTTCTTTGTTGCCTAAGAGATTTGTAGCTTTTGGTCTCCAGAAGTGTTCTGTAACCGAGTTAATTGAAATATTGGAAAACTGTATGTGTTGGGTGTAATAATTGGCCCTAAGTGCTGTCTGAAGCAAGACACCAATGAATTTTCAATTGACTTTACAGCAAAAATTGTTCACTGTCACTTGATATTAAATAAATCTCTTTGTACTGTTAGGGGATGTTGTTTTTATGCATCAGAAAACTTTTTCAGAGGGACTTGTCATTGTGAATTGCTATCAGTTGGGATGGGATTATCTTGTATTTTGTGCACTCTAATAAGACATAATTAAGAAACAAGCAATCTCAATGTATAATTGAATATAGTAAAATCCAATTTAAAAGTGTAATATAGATTTGGTTACGCTTTGAGTGAAGCCGTGTCTTATGTGATTACATAGTGATACAAATCTCCAACATTTCTTTAATGTGTAATTTATTTTACACATTAAACTCAAAATTCTGAATAACTCAGAATTATGATGAGGGTCTCTTATTTTTATAATTCACTGGGAGCATATATAGACTGTTCATCATATACACAATATTCAGCTAGGAATAATAGGCTTGGAAGACCTATTTCTTAACTTGTTTCTTTAGTGTTTATATTCTTACCTATCTCTTTTCCTCTTCAGTTTGTACTTTGATTTGATTCTATTCATACTTAGGACTGTCTTTTGTTTCCCCGACGACATAAGAAATGCTGTCAGGCATTTCTTAGATTGGCTGTTTCGTATTTTAAAGGCAAAGAGAACCTGACTATCACACTGAAATTAAGGCTGAATAGATTTAATGACATAACCTAATGTCTTCTGGTTAAAAGCAATTTGGAAAAGAAAACAGGATCTATGTTGTAAAGAATCATATCAGCTTTAGACTCTTTTTTTTTTCTTGCATTGGGATCAGTAGCAACAGGAATATTATGTTCTGGAAAAATCAGTAAGCTAATAATTCATTTTTTTTCCATCATGGAGTGAGGTTTTATGTTGTAAAGAATCACATCAGCTGTAGACATTTTTTTCTTGCATTGGGATCAATAGCAACAGGAATATTACGTTCTGGAAAGATCAGTAAGCTAATACTTTTTTTTTCCATTTTGGAGTGAGGTTCTGAAACTAGTCTTCAGCATTTGTTGAAAGTTTATACTTAGTTTTTGCCTTATGATAATGTCTTAGAATATTTTGTAAATAAATCAGGATGACTCCCTCTCTAGTACTCCTTCCATTATGCAGTTTAAGAAATTTCATTTGGGCCAAGATTGCACCACTGCACTCTAGCCTGAGCTACAGAGCTAGACTGTCTTAAAAAAAAGAAAAAAAAGTCTCGTTGGAATTCCCCCAACAAGAGAGACGGTAGTGCTGATTGGTTGGTTCAGGTGCTTGATGAGTAGAAAAGGCAGGGATTCAGTGACATGGTTTATCCAGTTAGGTGCCCATTTTGAGTACTTTTAAAAATGGGAGGGGGGTCACTGTGGAGATTTGATTCTTACTGTAGATGTGCTCTATAGAGCTGTTGCTTCCTGATAAGTGATTTTTGGATATGTGAAGCTCTACTTGTGATTAGTTTTTCTGAGTTGCTTGAAGGGATTTCCATTAATTGTTTTGTTAATCTTTATTATTCCTGGAGGAGAGGTCACTGGATGCCAACAAATAATGTCCTTAGTAGACAATTAAGCCCATTAACTGTTTTCAGATGGCATAACTTAATGCTAATTATTCTGCAGGTTTCGCCAAAATTCAGGTGTATTACATTAAATATTTCTTGTAGCTGGTTAATTAGTTTAGTTATCTGGGGCTATATTAGGCAGCTAATTCTTGTGGATTTGCCAAGAGTCTTGTGTTGCTTATGACTAAGGAGAGTGACTGATAACATCTATTTTGTGAAATTAACCAACCAAAATAACACTGCTTGTATTTTAAAGTGTGGTGTATTAGTCTGCTTGGGCTGCCATAACAAAACACCAAGGCCTGGGTGGCTAAACCAATAGCAATGGATTTTCTCACAGTTCTGGAGGTTATAAGTTCAAGATCAAGATCAACTCATCAGGGCTGGTTTCTAGGGAAGCCTCTCGCCCTGCTTGTAGATGGCTCCTTTGTTTTGCTGTCACATGGCCTTTGCTGTGTAAGTGTGTGGAGAGGGCTTCTCCTTCCTCTTCTTTTCTTCTAAGGATGTCAGTCCTTTTGGATTAAGGCCCACCCTTATGACCTCACTTAACCTTTATTACTTTCTTTGTAGGCTGAGTATCCAAATACGATAACAGTGAGAGTCAGGGATTCAACATTTGACTTTCAGAGGGACACGCAGTTCAGTTCATAACAGGTAGTACCCTGGGGACTCTTATTACTTTGATAAAATATCCTAATCTGCTTCTAGAGTGACAGTCTGTCATCACCTATAGGTAGTCTTGAGGCTCAGGCAAGACCCCTGGTCAAGCTGTTAATTTTTCACAATTGCTTATCAATCTCACTGCATGCATTTCTGGCTTATAATATTAAACTTAATAAAACGTAACTTGATCTATTTAGTCCTGTAAGTTCCCTAAATTCTAGCCTTAAATTAAAATGAATTGTTGGAAAACTTTATACTTGGGCTATATTCAGTCAAAATCTCGGCCTGAATTGAGTTTTAATGTTATGCTGTTGAAGGAACTTATAAGAAATGGCCATGTTTCAGAAGCTTGTTAAGGGCATCTTTTACTATATTAGGTCTTCTGTGTTTTTTAAGTGAAAGATTTCTTTTAGAATTTAGGACTAGTTTAAAATTTACTTCCTAAGAGGAACTGGAGTCCCTATTTTTGAGAATAAGAATTATATCATGTGATGTATCTCCTTTTGTCTGGGCTGCTAGGAGGCTCAGATTTAGTTAGGGCTCACTTCCTATTAACTGTGCTTACCTGTATGATCTGCATAGTTGTGTTTTACATTTGTTTGGTGTTGTTTAGCCCTGCATTTCTTTAGTCCCACTTTCTCATTTGTATTTGACTTTTTATTATTTATATTCTTGTACAAACCATCTCACATCTTTTTGGGGAAGAGATGGGGTATAATTAAAATGAAACTTGAATGTAGATCTTGTTACTCAGTTTCACCATTAAATACAGGTTGAAAAGTTATCAGTTTTTGGCTGGGTGCTCACCCCCAAGTAGCTTCATAGGACACTCAGAGTAAAAGCCCACAAAGTTGTGCCTGGCCTGGCTCCCAGTTTTCTCCTTGATTTATTTCCTGTCACTGTCACTCTTCCTCAAGTCTCTAAAGCCACGTTGACCTCCCTCCCATTCCATGTCCCTTGAGCAGGCTAAACACACCTGTTTCAGGGTCTGTTCTCTCTGGAATCAGCTTCCCAGAGAGTGCCCTTTCTCTCTCACTTCCTAGTAAGCTGTATTCAAATGCTGTGTTTATCTGAGAGGCCCTCCCTGGCCTCCTTATGTGAAGTAGCCTCCTTCCTCCTTGCCTGCCTTGGCTTTTGTGTAGCTGCTACTTCCCAGCTCCCCTCACTAGAATATAAGCTTCATGAGGGAGGGATTGGTTTCTTCATTGCTGTATGTATCTCTGGCCCCTTGGAACTGTGCCTGGTAAGTAATAGATACTTAGTGAATATTTGTTGAATGAGTAAGTGAATGAAATAGGGTCACGAGTAACTGTCATTTGTTCTTTTCTACAGATTTTTGTGCTTGCATTTCATGCGAGACAATTCAGTTGCAATTGTTTCTTAAGGCTGGGAACCGTCCTCCATGACCTCTCCAGATCCTTCATCGCACTGCCGCTCATTACTTAGCTTTTACTAAGCACTTATTGTACCAGGCACTGTAGGAATATAGAGAAAAGGTCTGATCTTAGCTCAGAAATAAATATCCTCAGGAACTTTAGAAAGGGGTAGGCTTTAGGGAATTTGGGCTAACAGTATTGTGATTCATACATAGATTATTTATTTTGTTCCTGATAATATATCAGCCAACACTTCTATCACACTTTATATTTTCAAAACACATTCACAACTTCTCCAGTCCTTAAAACATCTTGGTGAGGCAGGTATTCTTATTATCTTACCTGTTTTACAAAGAAAAAAACAGATGCAGAAAAGTTAAGTCACTTACTGAAGGTCAGATAGCTTGAAAGTTGCAGAGCTCTATTTGAATCTGGGTTTTTAAAAAATTCCAGACCTGTGTTCCTTTAATGTGTATGCAGATGGCTCTTGTTTGACATATTTGATGAGGTAGTAAGAGACTTTTCTGGTGTATTCCTAATGGTAGTATTCTAGATTTGGGCTTTTGTTTTTGCACTCTTTTATTCCACTCAATTGATGAGTTACTTTTGGTGACTGACCTTATTTTCACAGGTGTGCTTTTTCCTTTATTTGATCTTTCTTTTGTCTTTAAGAATAATACTGACTTTTATATATTTTCTCCTATCTGGACTCCATTACTCTATTAAGTCCAAAGTGAAAGCAAAATTGCTCCACAGAAGGAACCAGTGATGGTGACTGGTTATTTTCCTTTCAAAACATTTGATCGATTACAGAAGCTAGTATGAAAACGGGAAACAGACAAATACAGTTTTAGATCTCCAATTATTTACCCCGGGTTTTAATGCCTGTTCCTGGGACTCACTTGGAACTTGTGATTGTGAATCCACTAGAACTTTGAAATGTATTTGTTCCTACTAGATGCTGTTAACAGTAGCTTAACATGTTACCGTGGTCCTTTTAGCCCTTTATGTAAATAAACTCCTTCCTGGGGATAACTAGTCATGGTTAAGATGTAATTCATCATGCAAAATACCAGAGCTGTCTTAGTGAAAAATTCTTAATGATCAAGAAATGTCTTTGTGTCTAGCTTAACCGGAATCTAGTTTATTCTTTTATGTTCCTCCATGAACTTGACAATAGTTTATAAGTCATAATTGTTTTGAGATAGGAATGGAAAAAATAATCTAGAGTGATTCAATAACTTGAATACATCTTGGGTTGGTAACGTTATACCATTTGTCCTTTGATCATGTCTTTTAGGTAGCTCATGCTTTTGAATCTTGTCCAGACTCAAGAGTGTTATTATTGAAAAAGCTGCTTGGTGCTCTCTTTTCACCTCTAGCTGTCTGCAGTTCTCTTTACATATGAACTGTGGCTTCATGAGAGTACAGTCCTGCAGCTCAGAAGTTGAAGGCAGGAAAGATAGGATTTTGTAACATGTACAGTAGAAAGAGCATGGATTTCAGAGTCAAATATACTTAGCTTTAATTTCAACTCTGATATTAACTGTGTGCATTTGTCTAAGTTACTTTACCTCTCTGAGCCTCTGAATCCTTATCTGTAAAAAGGCTGGTGATAATATTTTATTATACTAGACTGCTTTGAGTAGTCTTAGATTAGTTACGCAAAATAATCACTGTATTGCCTAGTGTATTATAGACACTCAGTAGTTTGTATCCTGTGCCTCACTTTCACCTTCCTTTCCAAACATGTAGGACACAAGGATGCATGTAAATTTCTGTATTTAGTTTTAAGATTTAACAAGTGGAGGATGAGTGAGAGCTGACTTGTCAGCACTTACTGTCAAAGGGATCTCAGATGATTTTTATACTATATTTTAAAAAATGCAATGTAGTTTTAGGCTAAATTATTAGACATATAGTGTTCATGTTTTGGGACATAAAACCTCTTTTCATTTGGAGGTATGTTGTGTTCACTTCTGAGAGGCAGATTAGTGTGAAGCCAAGAAGAGTCATATGGCCCAGGTTTGAGGTCAGACTCTGCTCCTTAAAGACTGTGCCTTGAATAAAAAACTCAGTCTCTTTATTTCTACAAAGTATGGCACTGATATGGTTTGCCTGGGTCCACATTTCATCTTGAATTTTAACTCCCACAGTTCCCACATGTTGTGAGAGCAACTCAGTAGGAAGTGATTTAATTATGGGGATGGGTCTCTTCTGCGTTGCACTTTTCTTGAGGTAGTGAATGAGTCTTATGAGATCTGATGGTTTTAAAAGGGGGGGTTTCCCTGCACAAGCTCTCTTCTCTGGTCTGCCGCCATGTGAGACATTCTTTTTACCTTCTGCCATGATTATGAGACCTCCCCAGCCAGATGGAATTGTAAGTCCGGTAAACCTCATTCTTTTGTAAATTGCCCACCTCAGGTGTGTTTTTATCAGCAGCATGAAAACAGACTAATACAGGTACCTACCTCATAAGGTTGGTTTTGAATACATGAATTATTATGTGTAAGCCACTTAGATTAATGCCTGGCACATAGTAAGTTCTATGTGAGTGTTACCTGTTTTTGAGGTGACTTCAGAGGAAAGCAAGAAGGATGGTGGGCTGCTGGAAGTCATGGAGTGGAAGAAACAGTTGAAGAAATTGGACGTGTTTAACCCAAGAAAGAAGTATTGAGAGTCCTTTACCATTTAAAGGGAAATTGTATGGAAGAAACAATAGACATTTTTTATATTACAGAAAAAGATGGGACTGGGATCAATGGGTAGAAATTATAAAGAGGCTGATTTTATTTTAACAGAAGGCTTTATAATAAGTAGAGCTGTTCAAAATTGCAGTGAATTACTTTGTGAGCTGATGGAGCTCTGCATTGCACAGAGGCTTAGAAGGCTGAAGAGAAGTTCATGACTTGACTGGTAGGGTGAGCTCAATGACAAGTGTTCTCTTCTGCCCTGCTGTCTGTTCAGGTTAAGGAACTAGTGATAATCTCACACTGAAATTTGCTGAGATTTGCTAGCATGCATGAGAACTTTCTCCCTAGAATTAGTCAGCTCTTTCATGCTTTTATGGTCTGTGATTTATTCATTTTTATTGAATATTTATCTCAGACAAATATTTATTGTCCGAGACATTGTATTTCTGGTCTCATATTGCAGAAAAGAAAACAGAGCTTGGAAATGAATATTCACTGCCTGCTATTGCTTGGCACCATGCATTCAATCCTTGAACCCAATGACTTTACCTCAGGTCTCTTGTGTTTCTGAAGTTCTTGTGAGCTAAGCACCAATTGCCCTTTGTTTTAGATTATCTTGCCAAGGACATTTGTTTAGCAAATAGCTTTGGAAGATAGAGATAGTCTCCCTCCAGAACAAGGGGCAGGTGTGTTTCCAGTCCAGTTTCTGAGCTTAAATTCAGTTTTCTGAGCTCAGGGTTCTTCTCCAGGAGCTGCCTGTGTGGGCAGGCTTCTCTTTGGGCCTATCTGCCTAACCCCTGTGGGACTTGGGGGCAAGGGGAACTGAGGTGAACATGCTGTACTTACTCCACTTGCTGTGCTGTGGGTGTGATCAAGTCTTGAGGAGTTGAGGAGCTCCAGGAGTTTTGTGTCTTCTGCCAGCATCTGTGAAACTGTGGCCACCCTCTTAGCTTGCGAGTAGGATAAAATCTCAGCCTTCACCATTCTTGACATGAAGGAGGAATAAAGTGAGAATCGGAGAGTTTAAACCTAATGGCCAGAGTTAAGTTGTCTAGTATTTGGGGGCGGTGGAGTTTTAACTTTTGTCTTCAGAAGATGTACTTGTTATTATATTATGGAAAAATGCTATTGCCTTTGCTGCTGCTATTACTACTAGAACAGTAATAGCTAATGAGGACAACCAACATTTGTTGAGTGCTAATGACATACCAGGCTTTGTTTGATCTCATTTAATTCTCACTAACAACCCTATGTGGAAGGTATCTTAGTATTTCCACTTCATAGATGAGCAGAATAATATGCCATTACCAAAGTCATGAGTAGTCAGTATGGTGGAGCCAGGATTCTAACCCAGGCAGCTTTACTCTGCCTGAAGAGACCCCACTCTGTAGCTGTTAGGAGCACAACCTGAGTTTTAAATCCCCATACTATTCCTAACCTTCGTTGTGTGAGGTGGTGCAAAGTAATTTAACCTCTTCAAATCTCAGCTGTTTCATCTGTAAAAAGAGGGGAGGGAATAATAATAGGACTTACTCCAAAGGTCTGTTATGAGGATTAAACATACATTCTGTAAAATGTGCAACACAGCTGGCTCCTGGCGGCTAGTAAGCCTCTCTAAATATTAGAGACTATTATTATTTTTATTATCCTTGCTGCCTTCCTTTTCTCTAATTAAAAAAAAAAGCTTTAATGGTTTTGCCCTCTGAGTTCTATAATGTAATTACTTTTCACCAAAGACAAAATGTTACTCATCCCAGTTTACATCAAGAGGATACATTTCAAATGTGGGACAAACCTGGCACAGGATATTTCTTACATAAATATTTTCTTGAAAAAAGGAAAATAGGAGGCAGAACCCCCTGTAGACCCAATTTACTCTCTAATCTTCGTTTTAGTGACCCTTTCTATTCCCTAAATAACTCCTAATGATCCAGTAATGTGTTAACAGTGACAGCCGATGCCAGCGAAGGTGTCCTCTATGGGCCTGACATTTTCCTTAATGGTAATTCTAACTAGTTAAGGTAAACAATGTGAAATGTTTGGCATATATTTTTTTTTCACAAATGGTAGTGGAGTGGAAATCATGAAAAGCCTTGTAAAGATGGCAAACTGATCTAGTGTAGCTTTGACAATTCTGTGACTGCTGTTACAAGGAGAAATAATAGAGTTAAACAGCTAGGAACTCTTAAACCTTTGGGACATTTGATAAATTGAAGGCATTTTCTGATTGTGCTTTACTTTAGATTAACAGCCTGGAAGTTTTCAGATTTAAAGAGCAAAGTTGTGCATCATTGAAACAAGAAGACACGATACATGCTAAGCTGCTCTGTACCCAAATATTGCAAGTAATCTTGGTAGCTCTATCTTTGAAGCCCGGTTTCGCTTATATTCCCCACTCTGATTTACTCTAATAGTCCAACACTTGGGTGGTATTCTGTACCTGTAAGAAACTTTGGAAGTAGTCTGGTTTAGGGGCACCAGTTTGCAGATGAGGAAACAGGATCTCTCATGTAAAGGCTTTAAATCAAGTCTTGCGGTATCCAGTAGCGTTGCTTTCCCAAGCATCCCACACTGTCCTTAGTGGCTTTTGCCTTTCCCTTCATTGCCTTTGTTCCTGCCCTCCCCCCACCCCTATTCATGATATAGCTGATCTTTTAGCATCTCTAACACCTAACAAAAATAATTGTAAAATTCTTTTTTGGAGGTTAGATTGAAGTCAAAGACTGCCTTGAATTTCCCTATAAATTGGAAAAGAAGTTTTATATATTGTGTGGCTCATGAGTTAAGATCGTTTGCTCTAAATGACAGTTCAGAGCAGATTGTTGTACAGTATTTTGCTTGCAAATATCTAGAAGTGGATATGTGATTGATTTGCTGACACCATCTCTGAAAGCAGTTCTAATGATAGACTTATAATTGATGGCATCCGTCATAGAACCTAAAATATCCCCCTCCCTAAATTAAAAAAGATAAATGAAATAAACTAGGCTGAATGTATAAGCTGACAAATCTGAGGGAATTTAATGAAACTCTAAATTACCACAGCCAACAGATAAGAGGAAAAGGTTCCTTTGTTACTGATTACAATACTAAATTAAAAAAAATTATCCAAAAAGATGATAGAGGAAACAAAGATCTGTGGTCCATGTATCACACGAAGTTATTGAAATATTTTTAATAAGTATATCTGTCTCATTCCCTGCTTATTGTTGATTCATATCAGTCTTGTTAGTGCTGTTTGAAGATGAGTGAGTACAGGAACCGTCCTGTAGGATAACTTGGATGACTGCTGTTGTAATTGTTAGAATTAATATAACCTTATTTCCGGATTGTTGGGGGCTCCATACCAAATTCAGGTCATTCAAATGAGCTGTTTGGAAGGTGCTTCCTCAGTGTATTTTATCAGTTACTGTGCTTTCAGCTATGTATGAAAGGAGAGCGAATGAAAATGACTTAAACAATGGATATTTATTATCTCCCCTAAGAAGTCCTGAGGTAAGGCAGCTGCAGGGCTGGCTGCTTTGGTGGCCAAGGACATAGTGGTAGCTTGGCATTCCTCTTGGCTTTTCCTTCCATGGTTGTAACATGGCTGAAGTGTCTGAGTATCTTACCTTTGTACGGTGATTTCTAGGGTTGGGAAAGGGACCTTTTCTTGTTTTATTCTTGCAGAAAATTGTTCCTAGTACTTCCTTAGGTCTATCTCATTGACCAGACTTGTCACTGATAAGGAGAACAGAATTATTAGGAATTACAACAGTTCACTCAAATCAAGAGTTACCCAGTCTCTTGAACAGTTCATGCCTGCCCGCTGTCTGATTAAAATCAGTTCTAGTGCCCATGACACACGGGAAGAGAAGGGCCTCTTGGATAGGCAACAACAAATCCACTTAGATGGGTTATTGGAATTTACTGTGGAGGAAGTTTTGGGTTTTCTGTTTGTAACTTATTTCATTTCCCATTTAGTAAGATGAATGTGCTAGGATCTGGACTAAGCCAGCTTTCTTTTGCATTTTACTTTAAGTTTACTCAGCTGGATATACTCTCTGCCTTCACCAGGACTCTGTCTACTAGTGACGATGTCGAAGACAGGGAAAATGAGAAGGGTCGCCTTGAAGAAGCCTACGAGAAATGTGACCGTGACCTGGATGAATTGATTGTGCAGCACTACACAGAATTGACGACAGCCATTCGCACATACCAGAGCATCACAGAGCGCATCACTAACTCCCGAAATAAAATAAAGCAGGTATTCCTCCTTTCTTCTTGTCTGGTGACGGCAGCACTTCTTGTCAGTGTAGGTGTTGCAGCTTGGAGAGGAGCCATGATAGTGGCTAATGGTCCTTAACAATTGATTCAAAATGCCACTTTTCTGCGGGTATCTGGAAAGGCTGGCTGGGAAAGATCGCAGAAGGCATCCTCGGCTGACTTCTCCTCTCCCGTGTCTTATCCTTGGTTCTGCCATTATTTCTCACTGCAGTGTGATGGCCTCCCCTTGCTTGTGTCTTGCAATCCATCCCTGACAAACTAGGAGGCGTACTGGCCCTTGTATTCTCCATTCTCATTCTAGCAGTTATTCCTGTACTTCACATGTCTGAACAACAAAGCATAATATTCTGACTGTTGAGTCAATGCCTGTTCTGAATCTTAATGGCCAACCTATTTACCCTTACATGAATCGGAGGGCAGCCAGTTCAATACCCTTTTATCGGAATCCAAATCACAGAAGAGGGTGTATCTCCTACATTGAAGTTGGTTGTGATTTGTCTGCAATTATTATGGATTCTTGGTATTTTTTGTGAAGTGAAGAAAATTTAACCTACAAATTATAATGAAATTTTTATGAAAACAATTTTTTTTAATAGAAATGGAGCCTTGCTCTGTTGCCCAGGCTAGAGTATAGTACTGCCTCACTGAAGCCTTGAACTCCTGGACTCAAGCAGTCCTCCTGCCTCAGTCTCCCAACGTGCTGCAGTTATAGGTGTGACCCACCATGCCTGGCTGAAAACCAAAATTCTTGAATATCATGCTTTAGTTGTGACTAGTGTGTATTATGTTTTATTTTGTAATTTTCTTTTCATGTTTTGGAACAGTTTCTTATTTTTTATTCTTGTTATCTTTCTCCCTTTTTCTCCTCCTCCTCCTCCTCTTCTTTCCCCCGCATTCCTTCTCTCTCTCTCTCTCTCTCTCTCTCTCTCTCTCTCTCTCTCTCTCTCCTCCCACCCCCTCCTTGTTCCTTCCTTTTCTTCCTTTTACTGTAGGTCCTTGAGAAAACTCTTGGTTCCTGGGTACTATGCCTTTAGTACGTAAAGGATAAAATGGGTTTGTAAGGAGTATTCTCATAATTGGCCAGAGGATGAACTGATGAGATAAGGCTTATGTAGTGTAACATTAAAGTTATGTATTTTGAGATCACTCCTTTAATACCTTTTAGTACTACCCTGTGATAATAACAATGATTGCTACCACTTATGAACACTGATTCTTTGCAAGGCATGATTATGTCTAATTATCTCTCAATGAATTTGGAATTTGAACTCTGGTCTCCCTTATTCTAAAGCCTTTGCGACTGGTTTTCAGGCATTTTTAAAGCAACAGAAACCTTTTTTTTTTTTTTTTTACTATGATATTTTGCAGAATACCAGCATATCAAACATTAAGAGAAGCAATGCTCTCCTCTTACTTGGTTTTGGGGTGAGAGGTCCAAAGCTTCATACTTGGTCTCCCTTCACCATTGTCGGACTGAGGGATGCATGGTTTAAAATTCACTGCCCTGTGCTATGAGATTGGTTAGGGGACTGCCTGGCCTGTATCTTCCCAGGAATAGCTGTACATATGACATCTTCATGTTTTGTTTTCTGTCCATTAGACCTTACATTATGATTTTGTAAGCAGATATATAAATTATGCTTCTACAAATACTGATGATATGTAACTTTCAGCTTCAAAGAGTCTAGTTCCAGAGTTAGTATGCTCTTAACCTCTTAACCTTTTTGGAAGCCATATGTTGACCTCTTTACATTTTAAAATTAACTGGGCATTCTTTTTGTTTTTTTGAGACGGAGTTTTGCTCTTGTTGCCCAGGCTGGAGTGCAATAGCATGATGTTGGCTTACTGCAGCCTCTGCCTCCCAGGTTCAAGCGATTCTCCTGCCTCAGCTTCCTGAGTAGCTGGGATTACAGGCAGACACCACCATGCCCAGCTATAACGGCATTTTTGAAAGGAATACTATAATTCTTTGCCTTTATTTTATTTTATTTTATTTTTTTATTTTTATTTTTTTTAAAGAAAGAAAAAGAGAGGAAAGAAAGTGAGAGTGAAAGAAATAAAAAAAAGAATGTAAGAGAGAAAGAAAGAAGAAGAGAAAGAGGGAGAGAGAACGGGATTCTTGTTCTATTGCCCAGGCTAGAATGCAGTCTAAAAATGGGTATTAAAAACCTCTTTTTTGCCAATAATTGTGCTTAACAATGGAGACAGGAAGGAATAAG
>CAUYLG010032358.1:0-12091 GCA_963573385.1 Cacajao melanocephalus
GTGGCTCCTCCGCCGGGAATCTCCTAGTCTGTGGGCAACAAAAATTCGTCTGAAAGTGCGGCGTCCACTCGCTCTCTGCGCTTTCACTGGGAGCTACAATCCTGAGCTGTTGTTAATCGGCCATCTTGGATCTCTCTCCAAGCTTATGTTTTATGCTAACATTTTAAACTCACATTAAGGGTTTTTATCTGTGATATACGGATTACCATAACGATTTTTAATAAGGCCGGGCGAGTTGGCTCACGCCTGTAATCCCAGCACTTTGGGAGGCTGAGGCAGGCGAATCACGAGGTCAGGAGATCAAGACCATCCTAGCTAACACAGCGAAACGCCGTCTCTACTGAAAATACAAAAAATCAGCCAGGCGTAGTGGCGTGTGCCTGTAGTCCCAGCTACTGGGGAGGCTGAGGCAGAAGAATTGCTTGGCCCTGGTAGGCAGAGGTTGCAGTGAACCAAGATCATGCCACTGCACTCCAGCCTGGGCAACAGAGCGAGACTCAGTCTCAAAAAAAAGAAAAAAAAAATTAATAAATAACCAGAAAAGAAAGGCTATATTTGTAGTACCCAGTGCTCATATCCCATGGCTCTGAGTTTTACCCAGTCCTCCTTTATGACAAGTTGGCCTCTTTCTTAATAAGATGCCATTATTTCTCATCTACACATTGGTTTAGCCAATCAACCAATTTTAAATTGTTCAGGGATTACTACTAGTTTTAAAATTGTCACTCAACTGTGAGCCCCTGAAGGGCAAGAACCCTGCCCTCCATTGGGACAGCCCATGCTTAGTAAAGCATGTTATAGGCACTGATGATTTGTTTGCCTAAAGAGTGAATGAATGATTACATCTCTTTCTACCTTCCAATGCAGCCTTTTATTTATTATTTACAGTATAAACCAATGTATACAAGATCTATATAAACTTATAAAACCCATATTCGTGAGTTTTTTCATCTGATAGTAACTAATAAATGTTTCAGTGACTGGGATAGAATTTGAAATTCTTTACTAGTTCAAACTTTATCGTTGAGTTTTATTTGTATATTTATGATATTCCAAGTCTCCAACGGCTTGGGTAATTTGAAATTGACAATTTCCATTAATTTTGTTAAATGTACACATTTGTAGATCTGTGTCATGGGTAACAGAAAAGGGTAGATAAGTATATCTTCACAATAAATCTGAACCCATTTACCTGCTTGGCTGGACTTGTACTTCTTGGATCATAAAATTTGTCCTCTGTAAGCCAAAGGAATGGTAATAATGATACAAACTTGACTGAACTTGCAGCCCCAAAGGCGTGAGAGTGATTATGTAGGGCCTATCATAAATTTGCTGTCATGTAACTTTCATCCACATTTTGAGACATGTGTCCTGCAGCTTTGGAGTAGTGTATTCAACTTACAGGCAGTGAAAATACCAAGGTTTCAGAAGCATCAGTTCCCCCTACTCAAGTTGACCCCATAATTCACCAAAACAAATCAGATCCATTATGTCCTTTATAGCTGCTGCACACATGGCATTCCCAAGTAATTCTAACTTATGGAATTGGTGACATGGGCCACCATTTTTATTATTACAATTCTATTAGAATAGCATGTTCTCAACCAGACGCCTATAATTCAAGCACTTTGGGAGGCTGAGATGGCCGAATTGCTTGAGGCCAGGAGTTCTAGAGCAGCCTGGCCAACATGGTGAAACCCTGTCTCTACTAAAAATACAAAAATTCGCCGGGCATGGTGGTACATGCCTGTAGTTCCCGCTACTCTGGAGGCTGAGACAGGAGAATTGCTTGAACCCAGAAAGTGGAGGTTGCAGTGAGCTGAGATCATGCCACTGCACTCCAGCCTGGGTGACAGAGCAAGACTCTGTCTCAAAAAAAAAAAAAAAAATGAATAGCATGTTCTCAAAGTATCAAGTAAATCTTTTATTGGTTAATAATGTCTGAGGCAGATGCATTCTTTTGTCTCTTCCTTGTTTGTCCCTCTTTATAACTAGAACAACAATACTTCATCATTGTGTTTTTTAAATATAACATATCCCATGACCAGTGGTAATAGGTTTGGTACAAAGTGTCCTCCATCACCTTTCCCTTGGTCTCCCTCTGACTAGATAGCCTCATGCTAAGACATTACTGTTCTGGGAGGATATATATCAAGAGTCTCACTTTTCTGTGATAGTTCCCCTTCTGAGTCCTGATTATCCACATTCATGACGGTGGATGTCGAGAATCCTCATCTTAATAAATCAGCATTGGTACTCCCACACTTCGTATATACTGAAGAACAATCATGTCTCTGGGTACGGCCCAGGGGAATGGAGCTCATTGACCTGATGGCACACGTTTTTTCCTATGAAGTTTAAAATCTTGACTGCAGTAGAAGGTCAAAACAGTTAAGTTGCTGCACTTATTACTCCGTGTCATCATGTGCTTGCTTAGTTATCTCTTCAGTAGCCTGTGATTTACCTGAGGATGGGAACCACATTTTTCAAACTTTTGCAAACCCCCTTCCTAAAATATCACAGCACTGGGTGCATAGTTTCTGATGCTCTAACAGACCAAATTATTCCCTTGCTGAGGGACAAAGAAAGGATGCCCACATGCGTAGAAGCTTTGGCCAGGATGACACATTTGTGGCAGCAAAATGAAAATAAAGCTTCAAAGTGGGAGAAAGGAGAGAGATGTGTTAAAAATCCAGAAACTTTCCTCTGCTGCTAGTAGGGAAGGGATGCCTTTTATGAAACAAAATATTACACTCTAGGCTCATGATCTTGATGAGATCAGCACATAATGCTGATAAGATCTGAGTTACATTGTCGCTCTGTTTTTATGTTTTGTAGGCATTGCACTCATGTATAAATGTTTGAAAAAGAAAAAAACTACTCATTTTGAAATGTTATGTCTGTGAATAAAATATGTACATGTATTGAGACTCGGTTTGACACTACAACAGTATATTTAAGATAAACTATTTATCTTCCACAAACACATTTCACTGTTTTAACACATCCATTTGTTTCTGGAATGAAGGCAGAGGCATGAGGGTGGAAGGGAGGAAGGAGGCAGGAAAGAGAAAAAAAAACAGGGAGCTTTGTGTTGTGATATTTCAGCTTTCCTCTTGATGGCAAAATTCTAACTGGAATAAGGTTTTGTTATCCCCGATGTCAGTTCACAAATCACGAATTAAGCAGCTCAAGCCAAGTGGCACCTAGCAGTAAAACTGGCATTTCTCAAAATATTGGCAGATCGAGCAAGCAACTGTTGATTTTAAATGTTTAATGAGCAATATGTTACTTATTCCAGTAATATTGTTGTGTTTGCCTAACCTTTCTCAGACTGCCTCCTTCTGCTTTATTGCTGGAAAGCTTCCAAAATGTAAGGGGCGAGTTAGGGAGGGGAAAGCATGTGGACAGTTTTTATGAAGAAACACTCTAAGAGGAAAGAATTCATTAAAATTGCTCTTCTGATGAGGAGGAACTATCCGTGTCTTCTCAGAAACATAACTCAGGGACATAGATGGCGTTTTAGAATCCCAGCATATTTTTCCTCACATATTTATGATCACAATGGAGAAAAGAATATAGGAAGAAAAAAATAGAATGAAAGAGGGCAGATAAACCTGCTGAAGGGCAGTTGTAACAAAAGTCTAGAATAACTGGAAAGTGCTGGATGAGGAGGTCTTAAGAGTGAAATCATTATGACAGAAACCTAGGTGAAGTCACTGCACATGGTTGTGATGGGAGAGTTGATCCACAGAATGAACCTGTGGCAGAATTTTAACAAAAATCAAATCAGTGGAGCACAAGGGTAAGAGAGAAATCAATAGTAACCTTGTACTCCATGCTTGGCTTCTTGGCCCCCTCTTATAGTTAAACACTACCAATACAGGACTGGTTGTTGAGTCTGAATGCATTACTAATCAGTGTGTGTAAAATATCTGATGGAAATTAAACCTCCATCAAGGTAAAGTTAATGAGCTCTATGCAAACTAAGATTATCATTTGTAGCCTAAAAAAAAAAAAGTTTTTTCTTTTTTTTTTTTTTTTTTTTTTTAGCAATAGTAAATGAGGAACTTCAGGCATTGCTAAGTTTGAAATCCTCTACAAGACTAATGCAGATAATTCATGCAAAAAATAAGAATCAGTAAGGGTGTTAAAATGAAGATGACCATATGACTGATTAGCATAAAAAATTAGCTACAGAGACAAATCTCCTGAACAGAGCTCTCATTATAGTTGGGAACAGAAAGAAATTTCTCAGTGCTCTAAGAATTAAAAGAAAAAAATCAATTACCTGTTTGTGGAACTTAGGGGAGAATTTTGCCTTTATAAAAATATACCAGCAGCCTGCTGTTAATTGTGCCTGTGGCATTAGGGATATTGTTTCTAAATTTCAGTAGAAAAATACTGTCGTATAGAGCTCATTCAGATCACATTTTTTAGGTTATTTCAAAATATATATCTATTTGCAGTCTTCCAAGCTTGTGTTCATGTAGATGAGAACTATCATTTTTCCTTAACACAATCATAAGGCCTATTTTTGGTATTGAGCTCAAGAACCCTGGAAATCATGCTAATGAGTTAAGAACAATGAGGACAATTTTCATAATCTAGTGAGCTTTGCCTGGTCCTTTGACCAGTCTTTAACCCTGGAAGTGACCCCTCACCATTCAGTCACAATAGCAATAGCTTGTCAAAGAAAAATCATTTGAAATTCATCATTAAGGAGTCATCATTTATTGAGTATCTGCTATGTGACAGGCCTAGCACATAGTGATATTTGGGATAATATTGTAATTATTCTGTACCCTTTAGTAATAGGTTTCTATTTATAGAGAGATGGCTAGAGTGCAGCAATTTTGATAACCCATCACACTCGTTAAAATAAAATGCAGCAGCCACTTATCAGACCCCTACTTTAATATTTCACTCAATTAAATATTTCAGTACAGACTTGAGTGAGAGCAGGAGGAAAATCTTATTCAGGAAGGGAAGTTAAAGAACACAATTGGGACAAATATATCCAAATGTTAAGGTTACTTGCCTCACTTCCACTGATGGAAAAGAAAAAGATAACATCTCTTCTGAGAAAAATACTTGGGCAAGGATCTCTAGAATAATTTGTGATCAGGACTGAAAGTAGTAGGTTTTTTGTGTTATCTTTTACTCACTGTCCAATTTCTAATCTACCTTTTGAATTTATTATAAAAAGAAACAATATTCCTCATATGGTTGAGAATCACCTGAAATAATATTGATGTAGAAAGCCTTAGGTAAATAACAGCTAGTTTTATTAAATTTGTCTAATTTGAGGAAAACTTTTTTAAAGTACCTACTATGTGCTGAAAACTCATTTGACAACAAAATACTTATTTGGATCTCTACTTCAGTGGCTTTTTCTCAAGTGAGCTTTTCTTAACCTCCCTAACCAGGTGAAACCTCTCTTTCATCAACTCTTTCATACAAGATATCTTGCCTGCTTTACACTGAACAGTTATAACTTAGGCTTAATCAAATAATCATACGTACATACATTTAGATGGTAGCTTAATGAAATTGAAGACAGGCTGGTTTATTTACCACTGTGTCTTCACTCAGGATCTAGTACAGTATCTGGCCTGTAATAGGCACTATTTAGTTGTATGTATAAACAAATGTACAAGTCACTGAATGAATGGGGGAATATACAGATAAATGGGCATGGAGCACAGACTTTACAAATCTTATGATATAGCTGGGGAGACAAAATGTATACAAATGATGATAGTACAGCCTGATTTGGGCTACAACTACTGCATTAACAAAATTCTTTGAGAGAATAGAGAGACATAAAACAAAACAGAACAGAACAAAACAAAAACCTAGGGGTTGGGAACAGGGATAGTTTCAAGCAAGCAGGGCTTAGGAAGAAGCAGGAGAAGGGAAGATATTGACAAAGGCTTCCTAAAGGAGGGGACATTGGGGCTGGTTCCTGAAGACTGAGTAAAGGAGCCCAGAAAGAGAAAGGAATGTCTTTTTGAAGGAAGAAAGACAACATCTACCATTTACATTAATCAATTTATGTGCTAAAATCTAAAGCTCCAACTCTGTTATATCAAGCAAAACAAAACTGGTGTTTTGCAATATTCAGAGGCAATACTCAAGTCTTCATTGGATGTAAATATACAGTGAAACCTATGAATAGGCTACAGGGGAGAAAGATAAACTTAGAAGATGGCAGAAGCTCAGAGTGTAATATAGTTGTTATTACATGGAGACTCTGACATCCTGCAAATGGATAGTGGTCAGCGCTTTCAGAAATGCACCATCATAGACTGATTCCTAAGTGGAAGATCAAACCCTGGGGCGACCTTTAGAGGGGACATTTGGGAAGCAAGCTAGAGGCTCTCTGGCAGGCTAGGATGAGAGAGCTATTAAATGTAACTGTGTGCATTTACTTACATATCTAATACTTGGTAATTTGCATGTATTATCTCTTGAAATTCTTAGCAATCTTATGAGATCATCAAAACTGGTATTATAACCTCCATTTTACAGAAAACTAAATTTCAGATATTTTCTATAACTTGCTCAAAATTAGTGGCAAACTATGAACTCAGGTTCCCCAAATTCTAATACTCTGTTATACTATACAGGATGATTTGTAAAACAAAACAAAACAGTAAAATAAGGTAAAATGACCAAAAAATTACTAAATAGCTCATATTTTAAATACTTTCCTCTCTTTTTCCCTTATTTTCTAGACTTGCTCTGTCTTATGCCATAGATCTCCTTTTAGTCTAGTCCTTTCTTCCTTTTTCTGAAACATAATTTCTGCCCTAGCCCCCCTGTCAAAAAAGCATATACTTTTTTTTTTTTTTTTTTTTTTTTTTTGAGATAGAGCCTTACTTTGTCATCCAGGCTGGAGTGCAGTGGCACAATCTTAGCTCACTGCAAATGTCCCCACCCAGGTTCAAATGTTTCTCTTGCCTTAGCCTCCCAAGTTAGCCTCCTGAGTAGCTGAGATTACAGGCACACGCTACCATGACCAGCTAATTTTTTGTATATTTGGTATAGACAGTGTTTCATCATGTTGGCCAAGCTGGTCTTGAACTCCTGACCTCAGGTGATCCTCCTGCCTTGGCCTCCCAAATTGCTGGGATTACAGGTGTGAGGCACCATGCCTGGCCTGAACTTAAATCTTGATTCCACTATTTTATAGCTTTATAATTGTGAAAAACTAATTCGGTTCTCTGTCTCAATCACATTTATGAATGGAAATGTTTACATATATATGTATGTGTGTGTATGTATCATATATGTTTCATAAATATATTTCCTGAAACTAGTGTGTGTCACATTACTTAGCACATGCCTAGTTCATAATAAATTATCAGTAAATATTTATTTGGTAAGTGAGTTTTAGTTCTCTTCTCCTTCCATACTGCCTGTGTGATCTTAGACCAGACACTTAACAGCTATGAGCCACAGTTACTTCATCTGTTCAGGGATTAAAATATTTATACTACAGAGTTTTCAAAATGGTTAAATAATATCATTCACATAAGAACTCTTAGCACATGGTTTTCACTAAATATTTATGTTTCTTCCTCTTCGTTTCTTTATTTTTATTCTGTACACCTTTTAAACGCTTCTTTCCATTCTTCCATTCTCAGGAAGCTCAATTCTGTTTTCTTTCCTACCCACTATTGACCTCCTGCTGTTGACATTCACATCCTCCTCTTTTCTAGACTTCTACCTGTTTTTTTTCCTGTTCTCTCTTCTGAAGTTTTCCTTCTTTGATCCCCTTCTGTCTTTCCTCTTGCCTTTGCTAGCTCTCTGAGCTCTAGAGTAAGGTGAAGGTGATGCCGCAGGTTGGCACATGGAGCAGCCGAAACTGCCCGGAGGACTCTTGAAGCTGTGATAACTGCTAAAGGATTGGTGATTTAGGTATCTTTGATTTAAGAAGACGGAGGCAAGAAAATATACTTTACAGTAGAAATGCTCAATTCATCACCTTGCCCATTAGCGTATACACACACACACACACACACACACACACGCACACAGCCAGGAATTATGCATTTTATCACTTCTTCACCCATTCTTGTGGGTCCTTTTATCTTTTTATCTATTTTTAATACTAATTCACTTATTTTCAGAGCATCAAAAATAATTGGGCCTGTAAAACAGAAATCTAAGAAGAGAGAAAACGGAGCTAAAAAGGGAAATGCTGTGATGTAAATGACAACTAGACATGCACATTTTCATTCTCTGAGAATCAGCACCCTCTTCACTATACCAGCTGAGTTATACACTTGTTCTAAGCAGTTTGTAACTTTTTCTTCTTTCTCACAAGGCCCTCTGCTGCAGAGTGTAGGGATGTTTCTGAGTCCAGTTGGTAATCATTTTATATCCCGAGGCAAAAGGATTGATGGTGTGTGCCATACTTTTTCTAGCTTGTATAACTCAGATGGTATTCCTGCTTTGCTCATTCACATTGATGTTTAATTCTTCCTGCAATCTTACAAAGCTTCAAAAGTAAGCCAGGAAAGTCTACCAATAGAGAACTCTCAGGTTAGAGAAAAATGTCAAGGAGCAGGAAGCTGAAGCCATCTATCGCTCGTGCTCGCTCTCGTGCTCTCTCTCTCTCTCTCTCTCTCTCACACACACACACACACACACACACAAATACACATTGGTTTACCTTAAGTGGCTTTGTTCTTTGTACACTGAAACAATTTAAAAAGGGGTGTCATATCTTTGTACTCTTCATTTCAGCACTGGACTGCTAATGTTTTCTTTCCTTGGACTCTGCCTTTCCTGAGGCTTTCAAGGGCCTTTGAAACCTTTTATGGTAAGGTTGATTTTCCAGGAATACACCTGTCTAAGGATGATTGTCTTCTGATTCCCTGTAGTCTATTTATTTTTTTGTCTCTGCTGAATAAAGTTAGTCTTGAGTCTTGACCCTGGGCAAAGAGGAAAATTTAAAAGAAGGGAGAAAAATGAGTATTTCTTATGTTTCAGAGTTTAAACCATATGGCCATTCTAGGCTGCCAATCCCTATGAGAATGCAATGCCATTTTCTCTATGGTCTATCAATTTTAAGAACTCCCAGGCAGCATAAAATGAGAAAGATGTTTTACTGTGAATTTGGAATAATACTATTCTCAGAGGAAACTCTTTTCAACTATTGCAAATATAATTTCTAGTTCCGTAATTTGAAAGCTCCGTGGCTGATTCCTATGTATTTCTTTCCTATCTTCTTGTTGGGAGTTTGCCTGTGATTTCGTATAATGAGTTTTCTCTGCTGTGGGAAATGAAAACACTGTGCACCTTACAGGTTTGTGATCACCATCTCTCCAGCAAGCAAAAGAAACGCCTGGGGCCTTTTTAGATTTTTTTTTTTTTTAAGAAAGAAACAAGTATAAGGCTTTTAGTCCGATTCTAACTTTTACTGCATTTCTCCTGGGAACAACCCCACAGCAAATGCAGCAATCTCTTCCCTAGAAAGTCTCAAGATACATGCTGAAATAATTTAGTTCATACCAGGATCCAGAGTGTTTAAAGCTTTCTTTACAGTATGGCTAGTTTGTTGAGGCCAGATCAAAGGAACCAGTGAGTCGGGCCACCTTTGTGAAGCTTTTGCAGTGTGTCCATCAAAATCACCACTGGAGTGTTAAAATGCAGATTCCTGGGGCTTGCCCTAGATGTAGTAGGTTAGAATTTTTAGAGGTGAGCCTAAGAATCTTCCTTTTCAAGGAGTTCGCTAGGTGATTTTTCTTACTTTGGGATCCACAACCTTAGAAGAATATTCAGGAAGAGCTAAAAATATGAATGTACTGATAGGCACTGATACCATAATTATTCGAAAATAATTTATTAGAGCCTAGGTTATAGAATGTTACTTCCGAAATATACTTTTGTTCTCATCTACTATACTCCTCACCTTAAAAAATGGGAAATACAACAGCCCAATAAAAAATACATTTCTTCAGACTTGCATGTTCGAGTTTGTTTCTGTATACCATGGGTCAACAAACTTTTTCCATGAAGAATAAGGAAGTAAATATTTTAAGCTTTATGGGCCATAGGGTCTCTGTTGCAATTAAATTATGTCATTGTAGCTCAGAGCAGCTATAGACAATAAATTAATGCATGAGCATGGCTGTGTCCCAGTAAAACTTTATTTATAAATACTGAAATTTAAATTTTATATAATTTGTATGTGTCAAAAAATGTTGTTCTTTTAGTTCATTTAACTATTTAGAAATACAAAACTCATTCTTAGCTATGAGCTGTATAAATGCAGGCAGAAGATCAAATTTGGCTCACAGGCCACAGCTTGCCAAGCCCTGCTCTGTAACTCTCCTGGTAAGTTAGACAAATTTGGGAAAAAATAAACAATCTCAGGAAATAATTTTATATATACACATATATATAAGGATATACATATATATATATCCTTATAAACGTCTGGCCTAGCACTACAAGATTTTTGTTCAGAAAAGACATATGCATTTAATCTTCAAGCTAATATTTTACAAATGATTCACCAGACATAGGAAGTGTTTCTCCAAGTCTAAGAAGTAAAAACTCTTGAAAATGATTGTAGCACAGTGAGTACCTACTGTGTCTGGGTACTGTTCATCATATTCACAAGTAAAGTACTAGAACATCTATATATGATGAGTATTAATAAGAGCAAATTTAATTATTAATTATATCAATATAATGATAGTTTTGATAGTTTCCCAGATAGTGGCATCTTAATTTACTTTTTAGTATTGTCTTACTATGCCTTCTTTTATCTCTCTAACACAGTGCTGGACATATAACAGTTATCAAAATAAATTACCTATTACGTTCTTTACTCCAAAGAGCTGGTACTTATAAAGCAGGCTTTCAAGGGGAAAGCCATTCTTTTTGTATTTGTAGGCAGTCTGTCTCTGTCTCTCTTTCTATCTTTCCTTTCTTTCTCTCTCTTTCTCTCACTCTCTCCAAAATAGAGGTTATGAAGGACCCAAGAGATGTCAAATGATCTCCTGACCTAATTCGGCTTTTTGTTTATGGCTATCAAAGTTAAACAGTTGGCAGTTGTTCTATGCAACAGTCATGCTCTTTACTATACCTCTACATTATTTTATTTTAGTGTAACCATTGAGCATAGTTGCAATTATTTCTCTTTCTGGAAATGAGTTACATAGTTTTCAAACTATGTGCTAGAAAACTGAGCTTAACAGCTTTGTCACTAAAATGAAATATGGTTATTATTTTCCTGATTTATAAAAGATAAATTTAGTAGAATTATGTGTATTAAAGTTTTTATCATGTAATAGTCTTAGATTTTTTACTGTCTGCATCACTTTTTTTAAATTGTACTTTAGGCTCTGGGATTGTTGCATAGGTACATACATGGCAAGGTGGTTTGCTGCTTCCATCCCCCCATCACCTATATCTGGTATTTCTCCCCATGTTATCTCTCCCCAACCTCCCCACCCCCTGCTGTCCCTCCCCTAACCCCCACCAACAGACCCCAGTGTGTGATGCTCCCCTCCCTGGGTCCATGTGTTCTCATTGTTTAACACCGGCCTATGAGTGAGAACATGCGGTGTTTGATTTTCTGTTCTTGTGTCAGTTTGCTGAGAATGGTTGTTTCCAGATTCCTCCATGTCCGTACAAAGGACACGAAGTCATCATTTTTTATGGCTGCATAGTATTCCGTGGTATGTATATGCCACACTTTCCTTGTCCAGTCTATCATCAATGGGCAGTTGGGTTGGTTCCAGGTCTTTGCTATTGTAAACAGTGCCGCAGTGAACATACATGTGCATGTGTCTTTATAATAGAAAGATTTATAATCCTTTGGGTATATACCCAGTAATGGCATTGCTGGGTCAAATAGAATTTCTATTTCTAGATCCTTAAGGAATCACCACACTGCCTTCCACAATGGCTGAACCAATTTACACTCCCACCAACAGTGTAAAAGTGTTCCTATTTCTCCACATCCTCTCCAGCATCTGTTGTCTCCAGATTTTTTAATGATCGCCGTTCTAACTGGCATGAGATAGTATCTCAATGTGGTTTTGATTTGCATTTCTCAAATGACCAG
>CAUYLG010032359.1:0-18230 GCA_963573385.1 Cacajao melanocephalus
TTATGACAAACCCACAGCCAATATCATACTGAATGGGCAAAAGTTGGAAGGATTCCCTTTGAAACCCAGCACAAGACAAGGATGCCCTCTCTCACCACTCCTATTCAACATAGTATTGGTAGTTCTGGCCAAGGCAATCAGACAAGAGAAAGAAATAGAGTCTTCAAATAGGAAAAGAGGAAGTCAAATTGTCTCTGTTTGCAGATGACATGATTGTATATTTAGAAAACCCCATTGTCTCAGCCCAAAATCTCCTCAAGCTGATAAGCAACTTCAGAAAAGTCTCAGGATACAAAATCAATGTGCAAAAATCACAAGCATTTCTATACACCAATGATAGAGAGAAAGTCAAATCATGAGTGAACTCCCATTCACAACTGCTACAAAGAGAATAAAATACCTAGAAATACAACTTACAAGGGATGTGAAGGACCTCTTCAAGAAGAACTACAAACCATTGCTCAAGAAAATGAGAAAGGACACAAACAAATGGAAAAACATTCCATGCTCATGGATAGGAAGAATCAATATAATGAAAATGGCCACACTGCCCAAGTAATTTATAGATTCAATGCTATCCCCGTCAAGCTACCATTAACTTTCTTCACAGGTAAGAAAAAAGGTACTTTAAATTTCATATGGAACCAAAAAAGAGCCCGTATAGCCAAGACAATCCTAAGCAAAAGGAACAAAGCTGGAGGCATCATGCTACCTGAGTTCAAACTGTACTACAAGGCTACAGTAATCAAAACAGCATGGTACTGTACCAAAACAGATATATAGACCCGTGGAACAGAACAGAGGATTCAGAAATAACACCACGCATCTACAACCATCTGATCTTTGACAAACCTGACAAAAAACAAGCAATGGGAAAATGATTCCCTATTTAATAAATGATGTTGGGAAAACTGGCTAGCCCTATGCAGAAAACCGAAACTGGACCCCTTCCTTACACCTTATACAAAAATTAACTCTAGATGGGTTAAATACTTAAATGTGAGACCTAAAACCATAAAAACTCTAGAAGAAAATCTAGGCAATACCATTCAGAACATAGGTATGGGCAAAGACTTCATGACTAAAACAGCAAAAGCAGTGGCAACAAAAGCCAAAATTGACAAATAGGATCTAATTAAACTAAAGGGCTTCTACACAGCTAAAGAAACTATCATCAGAGTAAACAGGCAACCTACAGAATGGGAGAAAATTTTTGCAATCTATCCTTCTGATAAAGGGCTAATATTGAGAAAAAACTTAAATAAATTTATAAGAAAAAAACAACCCCATCAAAAAGTGGGCAAAGGGTATGAACAGACACTTGTCAAAAGGAGACATTTATGCAACCAACAAACATATTTTAAAAAGCTCATCATTGGTCATTAGAGGAATCCAAATCAAAACCACATTGAGATACCATCTCACACCAGTTACAATAGCGATCATTAAAAAGTTGTGAAACAACAGATGCTAGAGAGGATGTGGAGAAATAGGAATGCTTGACACTGATGGTGGGAGTGTAAATTAGTTCAACCATCGTGGAAGACAGTGTGGTGATTCCTCAAGGATCTAGAACTAGAAATACCATTTGACCCATCAATCCCATTACTGGGTATATACCCAAAGGATTATAAATCATTCTACTATAAAGACACATGCACACATATGCTTATTACAGCACTGTTCACAATAGCAAAGACTTGGAACCAACCCAAATGCCCATCAGTGATAGACTGGAAAAAGAAAATGTGGCACATATATACCATGGAATCCTATGCAATGGTAAAAAAAAGATGAGTTCCTGCCCTTTGCAAGGACATGGTTAAAGCTGGAAACCATCATTCTCAGCAAATGAACACAGGAACAGAAAACCAAACACCACATGTTCTCACTCATAAATGGGCGTTGAACAATTATAACACATGGACACAGGGAGGGAAGCCTCACACACTGGGGCCTGTTGGGGGGTTGAGGGCTAGGGGAGGGAAAGCATTAGGAGAAACACCTAATGTAAATCACGAGTTGATGGGCGCAACAAACCACCATGACATGTGTATACCTAGGCAACAAACCTGCACATTCTGTCCGTGTATCCCAGAATTTAAAGTTTAATAATAATAAATAAATAACAGTATTGGAGCATGTCTTATAAAAGAGCAGATGTAGAGGTAGGACTCTTTTTCAAACTGTTAAATTAGAATTTTGCCTTTTTGTGTGTATTCTTAAGAGGTAGCCCAAATGTAGCTACTAATTTGCTCTTTGACCTTAAACACATCATTCAGTGTCTGGACCTCAGTCTCCTCCTCTGTCAAAAGGAGATTGCAATTGGATGGCATGATTTTGTAGTTCTTTTGAGCTGAAAAATTCCACACTCTAATGGAAAGAAATGTTAACTGACTCATCATCATTCCCTGGGCTCAAATGATGTTTTCTGCCTTAGATTGTCTTAATACTTAAAAATTTTAAATATAAGAAAGGGAAGATTTTAATAGCCTTTACAAGTTGAATTTCAAATGTTTTAGAAGCTGCTTAGGGATATTTTCAGAAGGAGTGATCAAGAAGAGATCACTCAGTAACTGCCTAGCCTGCCTGAAGGGCAGCCAAGTTATACACATAAAAATATTTCATATGAGCAAGAAAGAAATAGGAATCCCGACAGATTGGAATTCAGACATGGGAGTGATTATTTCCAGTGGAAAGAATCAGAGAATTTTCCATGTAGAACATATAGAGTCACAGGCTTTCCAGACTTTAAATCATGCAGTGAACAAGGCACTGAGTTAGGCTCTGTGAATAAGAAATTTTCAGTTAAAACATAGAACTTTCATTTTTAGAGTTCAGGGTCATGTAGGATAAACCATCAAGTGGACAGACACTTACCATAAAGTATTAGAAAACTTTACAAGATAAAATGTATTAAAATGCTATCACCGTGCCCAGGACCTAGTATTTACCCAATAAATAGTATATTTTACTCTTCTTGTCATTTGAGGTAATCTTAAGATACTACAACATGCTGTGGAATGGGCAACCCATACAGATTGGGTTTATCAAGGAAGGCTTCCCTGAAGAGGTAACATCTAAAATAAGTTTTGAAGGATAAGTAGAAGCCGAGTTGATAAACCTTGGCAGCAGAGAAAAGAGGCATTCCAATCAAAGGATGCCGTTTGGGCAAATGGAGTATTATGGAAGAGGACATGTCGTGCTAAGGGCCTGCAAGAAGCTTGGGAATGACTAGAATTTGTGTGACGAGGCATGGCAAGAGGTGGCACTTTCTATAAATCCCAGGGCTAGACCTAAAGTCCATTTCATGTCATTTTAAGTAGTTTGGGTTTTGTTTTGAAATGGAGAGAATTGTTGAAAGATTGTAAACAAGAGAAGTATTAACTCTATAGAATGGAAAATGTACTTAATAAGGACAAACTCGAAAGCAAGAGATCAGTTAGAAATAAATTGTAGCAATAGTGCAGCTGACAAATTGAGGAGGACTTGAACTACGTTCTCCTTGAACTAAGTACAGTACTTCTCTAATTGTGAGGGTGGAGAGAAGAAAGGAGATGAGACATGTTTACAGCTGAAAAGAATAATACTTGGTGCCTAGAGGTGTGGTGGAAAGGGAAAGCTGAGGATGGCATCCAAGATATTGACTTAGACTCTGTTTACATCATGTTGATGTAGTCTTTTGAGAATCTCCAAGTAGAGGTAACCATCCTCATAAAATGAAAAAAAAATCCTGGCAGGGGGGCGGCACAAATTAACAACTTGTAGTTTTTTTTTTGTTTGTTTTGTTTTTCTGTTTCAAAGAATTGAAATCTTTGTCCCATAAGAACAAATACAGCTGTGTCTTATGTTTCAGAAATTATGTAGATGAACTTACTCGCTTTTGACATTTTTCACCTTTCTTATAGTTGCATTGTTTTAAACCTGGGAGACTACGTAGAAGAGAATGTAACTTCCCCAACATCCCCCTGCCTCGGAACCATCCTACAGCATCCCTGCCTGTAAGAGCACCCTTTTATGTAGGAAGGCGACCAATAAGTAGCTGCATACAAGGGATTAGTACCAAGAAAAATGCTCAGGCTGCAGTCAAGACTTTGGCTGTAACGTCACTTAGGGAGCAATTAGAGTCGGGGAGTAGATTAGATGACACAGAGGAAATGTAGTGTAAGAGGAAAATCGGACAAGGGACAGAAACCTGGGAGAGTACCAACATTTAAATGGTTGTAAAAAGACAGAGCAGGAAGAATTGCTTTAGTTTTATTGCCTGAGCTCTCAGAACTTCTCAAAGCATTTAGGGAATATAATATATGAGACCAAGCAAGTCACGATGTTCATTTCCACCACAATCATCAGCAGCATAAGCAAATGGCAACCATGTCATAAACGACGGCTTCATAGGCCCATTCTGATTACCCAGCTTTTTGAAATTTCATGAATTCTAAGCACTGTCACATTTCAAGAAAAGCAAATCAGAGAAACATTCCAAAAAATGTATGTTCTAGACTAGTTCACATCTGGGTGGCTGACTCATGCCAAGCCCTACTGAATGGCCAGAAATTCATGGGGGTAGGGATGATGAGACAGAGCGTTGCAGAGTCATTTACAGTTTCCTTCCACAGACAAGATCAGTTCTGCAAGTAGAAGTGAGGAGCTGACAAGTTTGCTAATGATGGAGAGGCCTCCATGGACTCGTCTGTCTAGGGAGGTGAGACGGGGAAATGCTAAGACAAGAGAAAGGAGTTGACAACTTCTATGAAATTCAAGTACCACTTTGATTCCCTGATGGTTACAAGAAGAGTATTTGCCTCCCCAATTAAACTCTAAATTCCACAAATTGATGCAACGTGCTGAGAGCACCTAAGAGGGAATTTGACGTGTTGTAAGTACTCAGTGGTTTCTCTTTCTATCCCACCAAGGACTAGGTTTTGTATTTTTTTCCTACGTCTCCTTGTACCAAGCAGAGAGCTGAGGAACTATTGAGAATTCAATCAATGCCTGAAAGAAATCGTGCTAGTTAGGGAAAAATATCAAAAACATTTTTGCATTAGATAATGAATTAAAAATTTGGGGTTGATGGTTTGCCAGTGTTGATCCTTTTTCAGTACTGTAGACTTACATAAGAAGCTCCCTTTCTCAGAAGCACTGAATCATAGGAGGGATGGGAGAGCGCTGGATTTAATCGTAGCTTAGGCCCCAGGGACTGTGCCTTATGAAGACAAATAGTAGACATAATAATAAAATTAAAATATTTCTACTGTTCTAAATTTAGAAAATGACTGCCTTCTTTTTGTAAATGATAATGGCTTGTAAAGCAGTTCAATCTTTTTAGCTGTGTAAATGGTATAATACAGTTTAAAGGATTTTTTAATTAAAACAATTGGAAGCTTCAGATATAGACTGCATTTTCCAATTTTTACAATGCTTTGCTCAAAAATGCAGAATTTAAAATCATACATGACTCACTGCATTGTTTGAAAGTCATTACATTCGAGGTGTGTTGCCTCCATCTGGCATGTAGAACCATATGTTCCAATGCACTTTGGACTGTTTATTTAAATTTGCCAGAGCTGATACATTAATTGCAATGGCTCCCCCAAGACTATGCTGGACTTACCACATCAAAATGTCATGGAAGGTATTCATTGCTGTTTGGTAGGTTGCATATGTTTATAAACAACATATCAAAGAAATGGACAATCTTTGGAGAATTTGCCTAAGTTTTGTTATTTTTTAAAGAGATTTAAGGTTGTTAACTTGTGTTATTATTTAAATGGCTCTGAGTAACTTCTAAAATAAAAAGTATATAGAAGTTAAAAAGCTACATAGAAGTGGTCATTCTAAATCAAACTCCAACCCTGCCTATTTGGCCCCCGAATCGGTTCCTATGCAGATGGATGGCAAAGACAATAAACAAGAGCTATCTAGGACACAAAGTGTCATTTTGACTATTGTTAAGGAAGTAAGAACTTCCCTGATTACCTTTGTATTCTCATATTCATAGGAAGTAAGTGATATGACCCTGGGGTAATGCTTCATGTAGTGTGATGTGTGTCTATGTGCATGTGGAGATATTTGTTATGTAAAAGCATAAAAAAATGCCTATTCCTCATCAGGAGTGATGGTATAAGTAATCTTCTAGTGATCTCTCTTCTGAAAGTCTTGGTATTGATGAAAATTATCAATTGGTTCTACCCACTTCAGAAAAAAATTCTGTAACAACAAAAATATATTTTAACACTGGATTTAACAGAGAAAAAAAACAAAGTCAAGAGAATTTGTTGAGAAAAACACAGTGGCACAAAATACATCCTTTTAATAAGTATTAATATGAAGATTGAAAAGAGTAAACTACACATGAATTCTCTTCCTGTTAACAGTATGAATTTGATGTTAACCACTAATTCCTTCTTACTAGTATAATAACTTCTTGACGGTGAAGAAAGTCTGGGATTCTATCTGCCTTTGTTTCTGGCCAACTTTCCCTTTTGTTGTTCTTATTTTGCCTCTTCTTCTGCTCTGTCTAGTTTTAGATCTCACTCATCCATTCCAATGCACTTTGGACTATTTATTTAAATTTACCAGAGCCGATACATTAATTGCAATGGCTCCCCCAAGACTATGCTGGACTTACCACATCAACACTTCATGGGAGGCCAGGCATGGTGGCTCACTCCTGTAATCCCAATACTTTGGGAGGCTGAGGTGGGTGGATCACTTGAGGTTGGAGTTCATGACCAGCCTAGCCAACATGGTGAAACCCTGTCTCTAATAAAAGTACAAAAATTAGTTGAGTCTGGTGGTGCATGCCTGTAACCCCAGCTACTCAGGAAGTTAAGGCAGGAGAATCACTTGAACCAGGAAGGCAGAGGTTGCAATGAGCCAAGACTGCGCCATAGCACTCCAGCCTGGGTGACAAAGTGAGACTCTCTCTCAAAAAAGAAAAAAAAATCATGGGAAAACTTTTTAAAAATACATATTCATAAGCCCCATACCCACATGCTCAGATTTAATAACTCCAGAAAGAGGTACTGGGAATTAGCATTTAGCCACCCAAGTGAGTCTGGTGAGCAGATAGGCACAATAATTGTTGGATAGTTGTGTGTGTGAAGTATATCTGTGTGTGAGAGAGAGAGAGTGAGAGCAAGTTGAGGAAGCTTTAACACAGGAAGAATCACTGCCTAAAATAGAATCAAGCACATGTTTCTGGTGTAGACAATAGTTCTGTTCTTACTTTGAATATATAACTGTCTTCTAATGTGCCAATGAATAGCCTCACAGATTCCAGTGGCAGGTTTTCTAGACCTTCCTGGTTTGAGACAGAAAAGAATAACTTCCAGGTTGAGTATTTTCTGGAAGGCTCCCCCCATTCTTCCTCCTCTTTCTTTGTTTTGCTCAATAAACATGCTGCCACCACTCTACACACATGTGTGCACACACACATGCACACATGCACATTCACACATGTGCACATTACAGCTACTAGGATTAGTCTATACTATCACAACAAAAAGTGATTTCCTGTTAGTTTTCTAACCTACGGCATGCAAATTGTAACTTTTCATATATAATAAGCATAAACTAAACAAAGACTAACAAAAAGTAATTTTTCATCCACAGAGACATGGCTGTTGTGAATATCTAAAAGTAAAATAAAATAAATTGTAAACAGCAAGTAACTGACTTGTTCTTAATGTCAGACATCTCAAGGGTCTGACAGTGGATCATTGCATGCAGGTACCACTAACACAATTGCTTCACTTAAGAAGAAGCAAAAAAGGGATTCCCGGAAAATATCCAAGAATATCTCATGACAGAAAAGTGTAGGAAGGACCACCAGGCCATACAAACAGTCATACAAGGACCTGAAAATTTGTTTGTTTCAAAGTCAGATACTTTCTTTCTCCAGCTTTTTCTTATTCTGGGACCACACGGTTTCTCATTCTGATTGTTTCACACCTCCCCTGCTGTATTCCCTTGCTCTACACATGGTAGGCACCAAAAATTTCCTTAGTTCAAACACAGAGATTAACTAGAATCTATCTAGACTAGAATGTGCTCAGATCCCAAAAACTTGGAACAAACTATTAGATTGTACCACCTTGCATTCATTAACTGAGGCCAGAGAAGTGGGGTCTAAAAGTTTATTGAGTCAAGCTGTCTGAGTATATTCTGTGGGAAGGGAATACTAGCAGTTCTATTTTTATTTTTATTTTTTTAGACAGAGTCTTGCTCGGTGCCCAGGCTGGAGTGCAGTGGCGTGATCTCGACTCACTGCAAACTCTGCCTCTGGGTTCAAGCGATTCTCATGCCTCAGCCTCCTGAGTAGCTGGGATTACAGGTGACTGCCACCATGCCCAGCTAATTTTTGTATTTTTAGTAGAGACAGGGGATTTCACCATGTTCGCCAGGCTGGTCTCGAACTCCTGACCTCTGATGATCCACCCACCTCGGCCTCCCAAAGTGCTGGGATTATAGGCGTGAGCCACTGTGCCTAGCCCCTATTGGTTCTTTTTTAGAAGGGGGATGTGTTAGGGTTCTCTACAGGGACAGAACTAATAGGATAGGTATATATTTAAATGAGAGTTTATTAAGTAGTAACTCACATGATCATAAAGTTCCACAACAGGCCATCTACAAGCTGAGGAGCAAGGAGAGCCAGTCCAAGTCCCAAAACTGAAGAACTTGGAGTCCAATGTTGAAGGACAGGAAGCATCCAGCATGGGAGAAAGATGCAGATCAGGAGGCTAGGCCAGTCTTGTCTTTTCATGGTTTTCTGTCTGCTTTATATTCTAGCCACACTGGCAGCTGATTCGATGGTGCCCACCCAGATAAAAGGTGCGTCTGCCTTTCTCAGCCCACTGACACAAATGTTAATCTCCTTTGTTAACACCCTCACAGACATACCCAGGATGAACACTTCACATACTTCAATCCAATCAAGTTGACAGTCAGTATTAACCTCACAGGAGATTATGGACAAGAAATTGAAAAATGACAGAGAAAATTACTGGCATCACTTTAATATTGAGAACAATATTTCTTTTTTTTTTTTTTTTTTTTGAGACAGGGTCTCACTCTGTCACCCAGGCTGGAGTGCAGTGGTGTTATCTCGGCTCGTCGCAACCTCTGCCACCCGGGTTCCAGCAATTCTCCTGCCTCACCCTCCCAGGTAGCTGAGATTACAGGCATGCACCACCTTGTCTGGCTAATTTTTGTATTTTTAGTAGAGACAGGGTTTCGCCATGTTGGCCAGGCTAGTCTCGAACTCCTGACCTCAAGTGAGCCACCCATCTCAGCTTCCCAAAGTCCTGGGATTACAGACATGAGCCACCACACCCAGCCTAAGAACAATATTTCAGCATCTAATGTTTATTCCTAGTTCAAAGCTCCCAGTTCTTTGGTACGAAATTGGAAAGAAATTTAGGCTCTTGTTTGATAAGTAAAATTTAATACTTTGATAGCTAGATATAGACAGATGTTAGCATTGTCAACTGGCTGTAGTCAGAAATAGTAAAGCAACAATCAAAGTTATGCTACCATTAGCTGATATTTCTGCCCTAGCTTTTGAGATAGATACTGACTTTTTAAAGTCTTTCTGCTACGATGAATATTGCATGGATATTTGAACAGAAATGTGTGTATGTAAATATAGTTAGTTCATGCTGCTGTGTACTAGAGAAGTCTATCGTGATGTGAGGTGTTCTATTACCTATGCTAATTTTCTTACTTCAGCTTTCCTTTGCATTGTTTCAAAAGCAGCCATAAATTTGTGTTACCAGTGCTCATGGACTATTACCTCAGCTGATACATCTCCACATTTGTTTGTTTAGAGTTATCTTCCTTCTCTTTTCATTTCAAGCTGTTTTGCACCTTTTACTAGTAGTTATTTCAGTGAAGGAAGAAAGATTTTGCTTCCATGAGTTCTCTAGTTTCCTTTAGCAGCTAGTCATTTCTGAACAATCAGAACTTCCATTGAGTCAAAATGGACAGTGAATAATAGATGCCTTGAAGATCTATTTACAGTTTATCTTCATCAGAAAATGAAGAAGCTGGTCGGGCACAGTGGCTCACACCTGTAATCCCAGCACTTTCGGAGGCCAAGGCGGGTGGATCACCTGAGGTCAGGAGTTCGAGATCAGCCTGGCCAACATGGCAAGACTCTGTCTCAAAAAAATAAATAAATAAGAAAATGGAGAAGCTTCCTGGGAATAATAGACTCTGTTGTGTCATGTTTTAGTCTTAATATCAGCTGCCTGTAAATGCTTAGAACAAGCTTGTCCAACCCACGGCCCGCAGGCTGCACGTGGTCCAGGATGGCTTTGAATGTGGCCCAACACAGATTTGTAAACCTTCTTAAAACATTATGAGACTTTTTTTGCAAATTTTTTATTTTTAGCTCATCAGCTATCGTTAGTGTTATTTTATGTGTGACCCAAGACAATTCTTCTTCCTCCAGTGTGGCCCAGAGAAACCAAAAGATTGGATACTCCTGGCTTAGAGGAAGAGCTGGGTTCGTTTATTAATCATTTTAGCCAAACTATAAAAATATGACCAAGATAGATATTTTCAACATTTTTCCTCATTTCAAATATATTGCCTCCTTAATATTTAAGGAAAAATATTGACTCGTTAATATTTTTTTTTGGAGTCTCACTTCATTGCCCAGTTCAGAGTGCAGTGGCACAATCTCGGCTCACTGCAACCTCCACCTACCAAGTTCAAGCAATTCTCCTGCCTCAGCCTCCCAAGTAGCTGGGGCTACAGTTGTGTGCCACTGCACCCGGCTAATTTTTGGTATATTAGTAGAGACAGGGTTTCGCTATGTTGCCCAGGGTGGTCTCAAACTCCTCAGCTCAGGCAGTCTGCCCGCCTTGGTCTCCCAAAGTGCTAGGATTACAGGTGTGAGCCACTGCTCCCAGCCTCATTTAAAAAATATATATGTATATGCATAGATATGTTGTCTTGTTAACATTATATACATACTACCGATTGTAACAAGACAATACATACTGTCTTTGTCTTAACATTATATATATATATACATGTATACATGCTAGTGATTCTAAAACACTGTAAATGTGATTATGCCTAAGATGAACATCTGTACATGGAAAAAACAGAAAAAGTGAGATGTTTCTACATGACGCAGCATTCTCGTTGAACATAATGGCCTCATTAATCGGTAAGTTTTGTTAAGCTAATTTTTAGAATGAAAACTATAATAACACAGCAAGTCTATATCTAAACAGGCAAAATAAACTAGAGAAAAAAATATTACATGGAGTTTGGCCAACTGAAATTAGATGAATTGGGTTGATTTTTTTTTTTTTTCTCTGAGATGGAGTCTCTCTCTGTCACCCAGGCTGGAGTACAGTGGCATATTCTCAGTTCACTGCAACTTCCGCCCCACAGGTTCAAGCGATTATCCTGCATCAGCCTCCCCAGTAGCTGGGACAACAGGTGTGCAACACCACACCCAGCTAATTTTTGTATTTTTACTAGAGATGGGGTTTCACCATGTTGACCAGGCTGGTCTTGAATTCCTGACCTCAGGTGATCCACCCACCTCAGCCTCCCAAAGTGCTGGGATTACAGGTTGAAAGTTCTTAAACTGCAGTTAGATAACAGCTCTCGTCCTTTTTTGACTTTACAGTATTATAGAGAAGAGCACAATAAAGCAATAAAAAGGATCTGCATACATCCACCTGTGGGTTTAGAAATCCTCAGAAATAAACTTACGTTCCCTAGGATATGTGGTCTTTTTCAGTCAAACTTTGTAGGTGTTCTGAGGTTTCTTAACAGACCATCCCTAATTAAAAACAAAAACCAAGAAAACAAAAAGCAATAAATATGACTTGTACTAGACAGAAAAATAGCCTGTGCAAGTGGCCATAGTAATGCAATCCATCATGTTAGAGAAAGTTTGCTCCACAATATTGTGTTATAAACTAGCCTTTGCTTGATTCCTTTAAAGTATCTGAAATATACAATATTTCTTCCCAACAGTTGGCATCTAGTTGAGCAAAATTGCGTGTTTTAGGAAAAGTACCTTTTATGCATTTAGAGAAGGAAAGTGCGCAATACATTTTCTAACACAGGCTACAAGTAATCACTAAATATATATGCATGCATGTATACACACACACACACATGCACACACACACACACACACACACACGTATTCAGTGCTGCTAAGTATCACCCTCTACAGATAAGGCTGCTATTTGGTCTGTTATCACTTAAATGCTGATGTTCTAAAAGCAAAAGGGCTGAATGTTTTTAGTGGTAAGAATCCCTCAAATCCACTGTTTAAAAACAGTTCAACATGCTAACACAAAGTTCCAAAGATAATGGTAATTTCCTGACAATTCATTGCGTACTTCCAGTCTTGGGCCTTTTCTACTTTGCTTGTTCTGTCTCCCTTTCTAGGCCAAGGGAGGATCTGCTTTCTGTCTAATTTAAGAGTTTGATTTCAGTACGTTTTGTTAGACTGGGTAGGTCAGCAGGTGTGCACTAACACATTACCCAGGTGGCCACTTAATGCGGCGTGATTGAGCATGGAGGAAATAAGCAACCTTTAGCAGTGCATAGGATGTCTGGCTGCTTGGGCAGGTGAATGTGATTAGCAATTGACTTTGGGTAGAGAGTCTCCTGTATTCCCAACAGATGTCCCCTTAATTGAAAGCTTGTTGTGACGCTGTTGAATCTGAGGCCCCAAATTCCCCTTAATGTCTCTTGCTTGTTAAAAATACATCTCTCATCCTTGAAGAGAGAAACTTGCTTAACAGTTGCACAGGTGTGGTGGGAGAATGGGCATGCACATGCACACACATGAAAAATCAACTTTTTAAAGTGAAACTGCAAATCCTTTTCTGCCTTTCCATCAGATGGTCCCTAGCAATAAACCTTGAGGTCTGAATCATGCCATTTTAGCTAATGTTCCATTTAATTATGTTCTGGAATAAAGCACTGCAACACATCGATAAGTGCATTCTTCAGAATTGTATAGACTACTAGGATTATTTGTTTATATTCATACCCCATTATATTCAGAAAAATTAGAGCATATTACAAAGATACATAGATCACAAGAGTTCTCCAGACTGGCTGAGAAGTTTGGGGTGATAAAAAAGAAAGGAGCGAAAAATGAAAAGAAACCAGGGATGAGATACATGGACAAACCACGCTCTGAGCTTCCTGTTTCTGATTGTTATGAGTTGAACACAGGTTAGTCCTGTGCTTCCTTGCCCCAGAGCAAAGAGGAAAATAGAAATAATCTGTTATGTAGGCCAGGCACGATGGCTCACGCTTGTAATCCCAACACTTTGGGAGGCCAAGGTGGTGGATCACCTGAGGTCAGGAATTCAAGACCTGCCTGGCCAAAATGGTGAAACCCTGTCTCTAGTAAAAATACAAAAAATTAGCTGAGTTGGTGGTGGGCACCTGTAATCCCAGCTACTCAGGAAGCTAAGGCAGGAGAATCACTTGAACCCAGGAAGCAGAGGTTGCTGTGAGTGGAGATCGCACCACTGCACTCCAGCCTGAGCAACAGAGCAAGACTCTGTCTTAAAAAAAAAAAAAAAGAAAGAAAGAAAGAAATAATCTATTATGTGATTCTCATTCCCTATACAATGGGAATTGTTAAAAAAAAAAAAAGTCAAAAACAAGTCTTTGTGCAGAGAGAAAAGAGAGGCATTTATCCCACGAGGGCTCATAAAGAGAACACAATTATATGCAGAATTTGCTTGAAACCTGTGGTTTACGTGCATTGTTTGCTTTGGATATTTGATACCGATACCACAGGAGGTTTTATGAGAAAGATTTAATCATGTGCTACATGCATTGATATATGTAAATGTTTCTTGTAATTCATTACATTTAATAGAATTCATTTTATAGCTCGTTGTTTCCAATTTGAAACAAAAAAAAGTGAAGTCATGAGTTGTGAATGGTTTTCTAGAGGGAATGATGTCAGGCATTCAAGGAAGTATTCATTCAAACGCATTTTTTGAGCACTGTATGAGCTACCTTGCTACGTTTGATTATATTAAGCAGTAGATTTCACTGGGTTTAGTAAAGAAGGATAATTTTACAACTATATCACTGAGAATTTTATAATCGACAATGCTAATTCTCTTCTCTTTCATAGTCAAACTTTTCTAAAAGATCTCTCTACACACTACCTCCTATTCATCATCACTAATTTACTCTTCTGCCTATTCCATATTCTAGGGAACTCCCCTTACCTCAGTGCCCCCATTCACCCCATCCTTTCATTAAGCTCCATTATACAATATTCGCATAGTGTATTCACTACTTTCTGACTGTGATTTTCAGACTTGTTGGCAGGGTCATGTTTCTGATCCAGTTATTAAATGTCATAATTGTTCAGTGATTGATTTTAGGACTTTTCTCTCTCTCTCCTATACAGCAACCCTCTTCTTCCCTCCCTCTCTGTCTGTGCTGATGGCTTCCGTTAATATCTACATCTTATTGACTCCCAGATTATTCTTTCTAAACCAAACTTCTCTTCTGAGTCCCAGACTATTTATCCATTGACAGTTCCACTTAGATGTCACTAAGTCATCACAGACTCAGAAAATCCAGGATAAAATTTCTGATCTTTGATCTAAAACGTGGTGCTCTCTTAGCGTTCTCCAGCTTAGCGAATGCAATCACCAGCTATCAAATTGTTCACGTCAGAAACACAGGGATCTTTCTAAACCTCTTCTTCTCCTTCATTCCTGTGTCTAGTGTGATGATTTATTATGCATGTCAACTTGACTGGGCCACCAGGTACCCAGATACTGGGTCAAACATTATTCAGAGTGAATCTCCAAGGCTGTTTTTATTAGATGACACTAACATTTGAATTGGCAGATTGCCCTTCCCAATGTGGATGTGGCTTATCCAATCATTTGAAAGCCTAAGTGGACCCTTTCTCAACTAAGAGGGAATTTTTTCCTCCCTGACTGCCTTGAGCTGGGACATTGGTATTTTTCTGCCTTCGGACTTGAACTGAAACATTATCACTTTCTTGGTGCTCAATCCTGCCGACATTCAGACTACAACTGCAGCATCAGCTCATCTGGGTCTCTCGCTTGCGAACTATAGATCTTGGGATTTACACATGTGTGTGTCTGTGTATGTGTGTGTTTACTTGTGTATATGTTTGTATACACACATGAACTTACATACACACACACACACACACACACACATGCACACACACACACCCTACTGGTTTCCATCTTCTGGAGAAACCCCACTAATACATGCAGTGGTCCACAATCCCTGTTCATCTTTCTTTCTATACATGCCTCGTATTATAAATCACATCACCTCAACTCAATTGTCAGCACCTGAGCTCTATATTTTATTTATACTAGTGTTGTAGCCTCTTTCACCTTCATTGACACTGGTTTTAATCTAAACTATTCTCTGCGGCTAGTTGAAGTGGATTCTTCAAAACGCTAATCTCACTGTGATGCCTCCTCCTCACTCACACCCTTTTCTTCATCATAAAACCTGCAAAGGCTTTCTATGGTTTTTAGGATAAAAATGAAAATCCTGAACATGACATATGAGGCTCTGGATAGTTTTGTGTACATTTATCTTCAGACTGCTTTCATATTTCTCTCTCTTTTGCTTCCTTAGCACTGACTACACTAGATGCTTTATAGTTTCTTGAACATGTGGTCTTGCACAGGGTTCTGGCACATGTTTTGTGATTGAGTTCCTTTTGTTATTCATATGTTCTCATCATATATCTGGTGTACTAAGGACAGGATGGTAGAAGTAGTCTGCAGGGTGTAAGCAATAAAAGAGTGCATTGTCTGCAGAGGATCTAAAAACAACAATAAAATCCAGTAAATGTTAGTCTATTTTTTATTGGTATCTTAAATCACCAATTCTAAATGGTGTCTCTTTTGAATAAATCTTTTGTTGGTCTAAACTTTTGAGTTTCAGTATTCATGTACCCTTCAAATTGTTTAAAATTATGCTTTCATAAGCATTATATTCTATGTGGAAGTTAATTTGTAGAACTCCTAGTTAAATCGTCAGCCCTCAATGTGGACTCAGCTACACATATTTGTTCAAAGACTAATTCTGTAGCAGTTCATGGTCATTACAGCTTGCTTCAGGTCCCGGTTTATCTCAACCCCTGTCACTCTACATATTTCTGAGATTAAAGAGTAAATTCTAAATAAAAATTATAGTGCAGTAGTTGTAAGTGAAAGAAATAATTTGAGTTGCTCCAGTTCTACAATCCTTTATGACCACCTGGAGTTCTTATTTCTGTTTAAAAGTTCAAATGGCAAAACAGAGAACAAATGGCAAAGTGTACTATTATTATTTAGTAAGAACAAATTTTAGTTCACACAAAATATTTTGTTTAATTTGAGTAATGTCTTCAACATTCAAATGCATTCTTCCTTATTTAAAAGTAAAGAATAATTAAAACAGTAATTGTTAATCATTATTACATTAATATTATTGAAAACAATTTTGTCGTATGGAAGAGAGAGGTGTTAAAATGATCCACTCTAGATGTCAAATCTCTAGACATGTCACAGCATGAATCATGCTTCTTTTCTTCAGAGCATTTACTTTCCATTTTAGTCTGTATTCATTAGCCTGATTGTATAATTAATCTCTGAATCCCTGACAAAACTGACCCTTCTTGAGAATAACAGCACCGTCTATCTTTTCACTTACCATTGCATTGGCAGAACCTAGTACAATGCTGGCATGAAATGAGTACTTAGTAAATATTTGTTGAATAGACAAATAAATGAACAGGTAATTCTTAGATGGGTCAGTATTTAATCCAAGTCTATCCACCTCCAAAGCAGGTCATCATCACAATACCTCACTCTTCATTGTCCACCAATAAGTATACATTAATTTGCAGAAAATTGATAGCATGGATTTCTTCACTTTTTTTAGTCAGTCTTCATTTGGAAGATAGGAAAGGTAAGGGAAGGTATGGGGAATGCGGCAAGGAAAGCTTTTCTTAATAAGAAGCTCATTCTTGCAAAACACATTCCTAAATTTGGGGCAGAAGGATACCAATGTGTAGCAATTAAATGGAAGTCACTCATTATAATACTTTTGCATTTAAATTAAGAAAAAGATATGAGCTATGCCAGATGTATGCAGACTCAGAATAGAATCTCTCATGTGTAAATAATGTACTTTGCTTGATTCTTGAGGCTTGATATAAACAAATTGATGTTACAAAATGCTTTATTTATTTATTTTTATGTAGGTTTTTACCTTTGATATATTTGTGAATATCTAACAGAGAGATGTCTTCAGTAATATGTCTTACAAAGGTAGATTCTAAAAAGGGTAACTCCAAAGGCAAGAAATACTCACATTTTATCTTACAACAAGGAATACTTACATTTTATCTTACAACAGGGAATACTCATATTTTATCTTACGACAAGGAATACTCACACTTTATCTTACAAATATTTATGAAATACCTGGTATTTTCTTTTTTATCCCATCGCCAATTATTGCAAACACACACATGGTAAAGTTATACTACATGTGCTATGTAATATTCAAGTCATGTTCATAAGGTGGTTGTTTTTTTAAAAGAAAATTTTATGGTATTTATTTTGAAGAGGAGAAAAGTGGATTACAAAGGTGATATTATTGAGCTTCTCAAAATGGCGGGATGTAAAATCATAAATCTTTAAGCTTAAGAACCTAAAAGACTTCAAAATAGATTAATGGGAAAAATTTTCATCATTATATTTAACATTTGTGTAGTTTTTTATGCCTCAAAAGGCACTTTCATATCTCATTTGAGCTGTACCTCAGTAACTTCAAATAGGGACATAGGTATTTGCACCTCTGTTTCTACCATTTGAGAACCTGAGCTTTAACTGTAGCAACCTTACGAGGGTTCTAGAGAAATTCAGCAAGCCAAGAGTTCAACTCAGATAAATTAGTTCCACATTTAATTTTCATTTTATTTAACTAAACAATGAATGCGTTTTTAAAAATATGTTCATTGCAGCACAGTTTACAATAGCAAAGACCTGGAACCAACCCAAATGCCCATCGATGATAGACTGGACAGGGAAAATGTGGCACATATACACCATGGAATATTATGCAGCCATCAAAAATGATGAGTTTGTGTCCTTTGTAGGGACATGGATGAACCTGGAAACCATCATTCTCAGCAAACTGACACAAGAACAGAAAAT